>JASDQU010025639.1:64915-76174 GCA_032191745.1 Picea mariana | reverse complement strand
AAAATAGTAAATTGCCAAAATGGCCAGAAAACTATTTTGAGCCATTTGGAAAAGGTGGGTGGCCCCCAATATCCACCTAGAGTGTAGAGATTTTTCAGTAAGATTGAAGTACTACATAAGAAAGGTCTTCCTGGACTATTAGGACTCAATGACAAGCTAATCACTCTTTCAGATTACAAGCAGAAGATCAGTGCAGTGGCAAAGGACAGTTCCAAGTTTGCAAGGATACAGGGAAGCATTACTGGTAAATATTTCCTAGAGACACTATAGTTGGACCTGGGTATCCAGCATGAGATTAAACATGCGTTCATCACCAAGCCCACTTTTGCTAAGTATACTTAAATGGATGAGATATACAGAAAATTACTCAAGGTTTCTATCCCAGGGAAAAAAAGATGGGAAGATCTATGTTCTTTACTTGAGTAAAGATAATTTTGAGGTTCGAATCAGCATGGAGAAGCCAACCAAAGTCAAAGATATGAATCATCAACCACTTTCCACAAAATCAACACCAAGGATCCGAACAAATCAACATAATTCCTATATTTTGTAATTTGAGATCTAATTAGTTAGATAATTTCTCCATAATATCCTATTAATTTATGACAGGATCTGATGTAAATAATTGTATAAATACTTCTTCCTTCGAAGTATTGAGGGTTGGTTTTTGCACCCAGAAGCTATTGTGTAACTTTACAAAGGATCGACCAGTAATAAAACATGCTTATTCACAGGATTCTTGTGTCATATTGTTGGTGATGTCTCTCTCTCTTTGTTGAATGTTTTCTTACTCTATGTGATCATTTATGTATTTTAAATTCTAATCATTAAAAGGAATTCAATAGAACATAATTTATCTTGTATACTCTGTCTCTGGTGTTTTAATGATCTATATGTTTTCATCGGAAATTGAGTAAGGGAATTCTTAATTGCTCCTTTGCTTAGTGGACTCTCATATCCTTTTTGTCTTATCCACCTCATTTAATCTTAATAGATCCAACGGTTTTACTATCCTTCCCTGTGAAGAAAACCTCATAAAATGCTAAATCTGATCCTCATCTTTAATATAGACCACATATTCCAATGGAAAATTAATGCATTCTTTCAGCCAACTATTACAAACAAACAAACAAATTCAAATTGTCATAACTAGACTAACATTTAAAAACTTAAACAAATCTAAATCTTACAGAGAGATCCCTCTCTGCAGCTAGCAGGGCTAGATCCCAGTTCAAATGTGGTTTTGATAGTTACCTATGTCAATTTCTTCTACCCTTCAACAACCTCTGGAAATTACAGAGTGTTAACAGCTGCCAACTCCAAATCATGAGTGGCATAGATTCTTTCATGATCTTTCAATTTTTTGGATTCAAAACATATCACAAACCCATTTTGACCGAGGACTCCACCAAGTACTTCTTTGCATGAATCTGTGCAAAACATGAAATATTCATTCAGATCAACAATCCTCAGAATTGGAGCATTGGTTAACAACTGCTTCAATTGTTGGAAGCTATTTTCACATTTTGTTGTCCATTGAAACTTCACCCCCTACCTTTGCAAGGAAGTGATTGGGTGAGCAATTCTCAAAAAACATGCAATGAATCTTCTGTAGTAGCCAGCTAGACCCATGAAGGATCTAACTTCTATCACATTCTTAGGTGGTGTCCACCCTTTAATGGCCTCAATCTTTTCAGGGTCCATTGATATCCCTTCTTTGGATATGATATGCGTCAAATAGTGAATTCCGTTTTGATAAAATGAGCACTTTCTCAATTTGGCATACAATTGGTGCTCCCTTAACACTTGTAACACCATCCTCAAATAATGTTCATGTTCTTCTTCTGACCTGGAATACACAAGGATTTCATCCAAGAAGACAATGACAAACTTGTCTAAATATTCCCGAAAAGCACCATTCATTAAGCACATGAAAACAACTAGTGTATTTGATAACCCAAATGGCACCACTGTGAACTCCTAATGACCATACCTTTTCCTAAAGATGGTCTTACGGATGTCTTCATCTCTGGTCCTTACTTGATGATATCTTTACCTAAGATCAATCTTTGAGAATATCCTTGCATCCTTTAACTGATCAAAGAGATCATCGATCCTTGGCAATGGATACTTTTTCTTTATAGTCACTTTATTCAATTGTCTGAAGTCAATGCACAATGTCAATGTCCCATCTTTCTTCTTCACGAATAAAACTGGGGCGCCCCAAGGTGACACATTTGGGCATATATACCCATTCTTAAAAAATTCTTCAAGCTGCATTTACAACTCCTTCATCTCTAGTGTACTCATTATGTAGGGAGTCTTGATACTGGAGTTGCTCTAGGCATCAAATTTATAGAGAAATAAATATCTCTCTTTGGGGGTATTCCTGGTATCTTCTTTAACACATCCTCAAAATCTTTCAGGACTGCATGATCCTCTAGATGTGGCACCTTATCCTTAGGTGCTTCCTCCATATGAGCTGAAAATATTTGGTATCCCTTCCTGTAACACTTCTTCAGCTGCATTGCTAAGATTTCTCGGACAATAACTTCCCTAGAATTCCTTGGACTGTTCTTGAGTTCCCTTCCTCATTCAAGCAAGTGAATGCCTTGTTATGAAATTCTAAGATCGCATGGTGTTGGTCCAACCAATCCATACCAATTAGACAGTCATATGAACCCAATGGCAATATGTTCAAATCTTCCTTGGTACTTACCCCATTCATGTCCACTAGACATGATTTAATCAACTCAACAACGTTTCTCTTGGCTCTTGTAGCTAGCTGTACCAGCCAAGATTTCTCATGCTTACTTCTTGGAAAATGAAATCTTTCCACTACCTTAGGATCTATATAACTATGACTAGATCCTGAATCTATTAAAATAGTAAAGGAATGGTTATTGATCATACCTTATACTTCAATCATGTGTGATTAAAACTCTACTTGCTTGTTGTCCAGSGCTTCATAGATCCTAGGTACACTTATGCCCATGTCCTCCACTGTGTCTTCTTGTTTTACATTGTGGAAAACTCTCACTTTGTCACTTTTGTGAGGACAATATATATACTTATGGTCTCCTTTACAACCCCAACATTCAATGGGTGTCTTSCTTGGCCTTTTCCCACCTACCTCAGCCATTCTGTGCTCTCTAAAAGATGGTTGTCCTTGAGGGTTGTTTCTGAAAAAGGGTGGTTTTAACACATAAGATTGTAGGGGTCAAAAAAATTTACTTTGGTTTGTTTTTTAGTCATAARGTTTATAGRTCATATGTTTTAAGTGTTAGGGTGGTGGTCATAAGMTTTGGTTTAGTTAAAAAAATAAATGAAGTTTGTTCAACCTTGGTAGAGTCTTAAGTTCATTTCATTAAACATCATGACAAGGCTATTCAAATCCTCATGAGTCACACCATTGGTTTCTACATAATTTCCTTGACATTTCATACATCCAAGTTCTAATCAAAGTCTCCCCTTTGTCACTATCAATCCATTCAAGTGTGCGAGCTATGTTTGACAGGTGTTGTGAATTGGTTAAAGAGGAGACTTGGAGGTTCAACTACTTCCAGACACCCTCGGGAAATTTCAAATATACCAACATCAAAATCAGGACCATCAAGTACTCCATGAGGTTTTCCATCCTTTTTGAAGGTCGAGAAAGTGGTTTTGGCTGTTTTTTCCTTTTGGCATTGCGAACTTGCACATGCGCTATGAACTGGCTGACAAGGGCACTGCAAACTCATTTCCTGTAGCAACTGCTTCTAAATATTTGATTATAAATCTAAAATAGTAATGTGGGTTTCTCTAGAAATTTTTTTGGAGGAGAATGATAGCCTTATTGACTTGCTAAACAAATTTCATCCTGACCCAGTTTGGCATTCGAGAGATATAACTAAAACACCAGTGCACTGCAAACTGGCATTGCAAACTCTCTGTTTCACATAGTTGTTGGAGATTCACCTTGTTTGGAGGTTGCCACCTTTCAAGGAGGGTTCAAATGACTTCTCAGAGATCAATTAGATGATAAGGGAAACCTACACCTAATAATTATCTCCATTAAGAACTCATGCATTGAGTTGGAAACAAATTTATTAATGACTTCCAACATCTTCCTAAAAATTAGCAGTTTGTTGGATTTCTGTCTCTTTGAATGTTGCCACTTATCTCCAAGGCCTAGAATCCAATGGAAGAGATGGGTTTCGACCTCCTAAGCATATTTTTTATGTTATTTTCTATTTAATGGGTGAGAGGAATAAAGAGAGAGGTTGGAATGGAGTGATAGAGACTCATATCTTTATATTGTCTATGTAGCAGAAGAGTACTTCTTACAGTATGTATTGGACTTAAGATCCTTTGAATAATGGAAGTCATTTCTTTTTCTTATCATCTTATTTCT
Organism: Picea mariana; assembly: GCA_032191745.1. NCBI lineage: Eukaryota > Viridiplantae > Streptophyta > Pinopsida > Pinales > Pinaceae > Picea > Picea mariana. Next base: position 71,781 of record JASDQU010025639.1, on the reverse strand, counting down.
GTCTAATTTTGATTACATTCCATTGAAGGATTCATTTGACTAAGTTGTATATTTATTTCAATAGATAATTTGTTGTGGTACTTGTGAAAATATATCAGAATTTTCATCTTTGATTATGAGAAGATCTTATTTCAAAGAGTTCTTCCTTATATGTCTGTCATACTACCTAATGTAGATGATACGAATTTCACATTCTTATTATTAATTCTTCCACATACTCATCCTATTTTCTATAACCCTTATCAAAAGTTATTCATAGCCTTATTTTCTTGTGCATATTCTATGAATTAAACTATGATTGACATTCTTTTCAGAGTATTTTATCCATTTGTCATTTACTACAAAGTTTTTCTTCCACACTTTGATGGGTATTGGGCTTCAACTCATAGCAGTCTGAGTGTGACTCTCAATACTAACATTTTTGGTGCTCCTGCTGGGATGAAAGTGAAGAAATCTTCCCTCAGAGAATGACAACGATCAGATCCATCTCTTGATGGTAGACAGGAGCAAGACACAAGCTTGACTGCAATCTTCTACCTGGCGACTCCAACTTCATCATAGATGAATCTATGGGAGACTCCACTGGTTTGAAATGGACAAGATTCTTTCTTAGACGTATGAATTTTTTGATTTCTCAAATATATCTTGTTTTCTAAACCCCGTTCCTGATAGAAGTGAATGGGAAGGCTACCTTCCTAGGTTTAGAGGGGAAAATTGGGAAATGTCAGCTGATTTTTTACTAGATTTTCACGAGTGCATACTTAAGCTGAAAGTTATACATGAAGATGTCCTCATTAAATTGTTTACATACTCTTTGGATGGAGTATCTCTTGATTGGTGTAGATCACTCCCGGTTGCTTGTATTACTTCACTAAGACATTTTCATGCTGCATTTTGTTTGTTTTGCAAAGAGAAATTTGCAGCTGATTTCCTTTATCAAGAATGTTGTTATGAATTCAATTTGTTGAGTAAAAGATCAAATAGTCATAAATAGTATGCTGCAGTAGAAGACACTTTTCATAATGATCAAGAGGATGCTGATCTTCAAAGTGATAGCTAGGATGTAGATACTTTTGACATTGTATCAAATGTATCTACTATTTTAAGTTCTCATGAAAATCAAATTGTTTCCTTTGAGTATTCAAATGATAATGAGAAGATCGATATATCATCATGTGATAGTTTTGAATCTAAGGCACGAGAATACAATGAAGAAAATAAGGAAGGATTATATGAGCATAATTGGTCGAAGAAATTTCTCCAACATCTATTACCAGAGATCAGCAAGATTTTTTTCATAATTCCTAAACCTGGATCTGCAACAAATATTAAACAACCTATGGTCAACATTGAAATTAGTGAAGGCAACCCGCAACAACCTTTAGTTTTGCAGATAGGGGATATTGGCAACAGTCATAAAACTGGGCATGTGTAGAAGCAATTCAATTTCCATTTGAAACGATATCAAGAAGAAGTATTGCCTTATGGATTGCATGACCCTATTGTTGATTATCTAGAGTTTTTGAGCAGTAAATATGTCAAATCATTCTTGTCAAGTGAATGTTGGTTTTTCTATATTTTCAAACTACACTTATGTATGCCATGGGTTCCTTCATTTGTCCAATCTGGATCAAAAGTTTCACCAGTTAATCAGTTTTTTGTATGGCTTCATTGGAAGCATGACTTTACTTAAACAAAGAATAGTTCAAATGGTTAGAGTAGGAGTAAGATGAATAAAGCTCAATTCTCTAGCATTTTGTTTGTAGTAGATCAACTATAATGACTCCTATCCCAATGGATAAGGCACTTGAAATACATGTTCTAGGAAGCTCACAGGGAGCATGCCATCCCCAGTGGAGCCATATGTTAACACATAAGATTGTACGGGTCAAAAAAATTTACTTTGGTTTGTTTTTGAGACATAAGGTTTATAGGTCATAGGTTTTAAGTGTTAGGGTGGTGGTCATAATATTTGGTTTAGTTCAAAAAATAAATGAAGTTTGTTCAACCTTGGTAGAGTCTTAAGGTCATTTCATTAAACATCATGACAAGGCTATTCAAATCCTCATGAGTCACACCATTGGTTTCTACATAATTTCCTTGACATGTCATAAATCAAAGTTGTAATCAAAGTCTCCCCTTTGTCACTATCAATCCATACAAGTGTGAGAGCTATGTTTGACAGACATTGTGAACTGGCATTGCAAACTGGTTAAAGAGGAGAGTTGGAGTTTCAACTACTTCTAGACACCCTCGGGCAATTTCAAAGATACCAGCATCAAAATTAGGACAAACAGGTACTCCATGAGGTTTTTCATCATGTTTGAATGTTGAGAAAGTGGTTTCAATTGTTTTTTCCTTTTGGCGCTGCGAACTAGCACAGGCGCTATGAGCTGGCTGACAGGGGCGCTGCAAACTCATTTCATGTATCAACTACTTCCAAATATTTGATCATAAATATAAAACGGTGTTGTGGGTTTCTCTGAAATTGTTTGTGGAGGTGAATGATATCCTTGTTGACTTGTTGACCAAATTTCATCCTGACCCAGTTTGGAATTTGAGAGATATAATTAAAACACTAGTGCATTGCAAACTCTCTGTTTCGCATGGTTGTTGGAGATTCACCTTGTTTGGAGGTTTCCACATGTCAAGGAGGTTTCAAATGACTTATCAGAGATCAATTAGATGATAAGGGACACCTACACCTAAGAATTATCTCGATTAAGACCTCATGCAATGAGCTGGAAACAAATTTATTAATGACTTCCAACAATTTCCTAAAAATGAGTTGTTTTTTGGATTTTTGTCTCTTTGATTGTTGCCACCTATCTCCAAGGCCTAGAATCCAATGGAAGAGATGGGTTTCGACCTCCTAATCATATTTTGTATGCTAGTTTCTATTTCATGGGTGAGAGAATCAAGAGAGAGGTTGGAATGGAGAGATAGAGACTCATATCTTTATACTGTCTATGTAGTAGAAGAGTACTTATTACTGTATGTATTGGACTTAAGATCCTTTGAATAACAGAAGCCATTTTTTTTTCTTATCATCTTATTTCTATCTAATTTTGATTACAGTCCATTGAAGGATTCATTTGAATGACTTGTAGCTTTATTGCAATAGATGATCTGTTGTGGTACTTGTGCAAATATATCAGAATTTTCATCTTTGATTATGAGAAGATCTTATTTCAGAGAGTTCTTCCTTATATGTTTGTCATACTACCTGATGCAGATGATAGGAATTTCACATTCTTCTTATTAAGTCTTCCACCTACTCATCCTATTTTCTATAACCCTGATCAAAGTTATTCAGATCCTTATTTTCTTGTCCATATTCTATGAATTAAACTGTGATTGACATTCTTTTCAGAGTCTTTCATCCATTTGTCATTTACTACAAATTTTATCTTCCACACTTTGATGGGTATTGGACTTGCAATCATAGCATTCTGAGTGTGACTCTTAGTGATAACAGGTGGCTTGTTCCCCTTCTTCATTTGTTCTCTCTTAAACTTCTTCTTGTCTTCCAAAGCTCTTTGGAAAGTAGGCTTCCCATTATGCTAATCATATAAACACTTTTCTCTCCTTATGGTTTCCTCCAAAGTCTTGGGATCATCATATTGAATCTTGTCACTAATGAAAGATGGCATCCTACTCAAATATCTTTGAATCTTTACTGTCTCATCCTTGATGAAGGAGACATACTTCAACAGTTCTAAAAATCTCCTTTCACAATCATAAATGGTCATGCTTCCGAGTTTGAGTTCAAACAACTCTTTCATATTTTTGTCATAATACCTCATGGTTAGGTATTTATTCTCAAAATGCTTCTTGAATTCCTTCCAAGTCACATTTTTCTCTCTGATGTGTTTCACTTGCACAAGTTGATCCCACCACATGGATGCCTTTCCTTTGAGCTGATAAACAACAATTATTCCTTTTGCATGAGAATAATAGCTATGCAATTTGAAATATTTTATCATGCCCAACAACCATGTCTAGGCATGTTCATATTTCTTGTGCTCTCCATTAAAAGAAGGAGGTTTGATATTATCCATTTATCCTTTCAATTCATCCACCCAAGACCTCATATGCTTCCTAACAGGGGATGGGATTGAACTACTTCATGCTATCCTATTGGAATTCCTTTGGGAGTGATGGTGATGTCTGCTATCACTCCTTGATCTTCCTTTTCCCGCAGGGGTCCCGTGACTTCCTGATTTGTTGGAGCCACTCTCCCTATCCAAATTATTTTAAATTTTTTCCATGATTTTCATTAACGTCATATTGAATTCTTCCTGTTGTTCCTTGGCCTTCATAAGACTCTCATTATTAGCCTTGTGGCTCTGGACATATGTCTGTAATTTTCTGAAGGTCTCAGCCAGATTTATGTCTTCCTCCTTTCCTCCTCCATGTCCATTAGAGTTGGTTCCTTCCATATCCAACTGGACATTCAACCCTCTGATTTCATCTTCTTGGTTGTAGACTATTTGTGTATCATCCATCACTCTGCACTCTATCTTGATTCTGATTTGACAGCTATTAATTCCGCAAAAATGTGTAGTCAATATAACTTTGTCAGGCTAATTGTTCTTAACAATTTCATGAAAACATGAACCATTCTGATTCATTAATACATATTAGACTTATTTTCTGCTGATTTCCTGAGAAATTGACTATTTAGATCCAATTTCTAGGTGAACAGTTATCTTTTGTTGTTCAAGACCTTTCCAATGTGTCCATGCTCAACTCTGAATTTTTAGTAGGAAGTTATGGATAATTGAACAATTTGTATATTTAGTGATGCGATCATGTACATGGATTCTTCCAACTTAGAGTTTAATTGGTTCTTGGATCCGTTTTGGATCCCTTCTTCAAGTTTTCAAGCCTTCATTTCTTCTTTAGGCGTAGTTTTGTACAATCAAGAACCTCATAGGCTCTTTCTCTAAGCCCTTTCATGTTCTTAAAAGAAAATTTCGGGCGATATCTCCTTTTCTTCGGCCCCCAAATTCATGTGACCATGGGTTGTTCTAGGATGATAGGCACTTATCCATAACTTCGGCGCTTTCAAGTTCTTGCTTCGAAGAATCTCACACCTTTTTCTATCATTTCTTTCGAACGTCGAACTCCTAAACCTTTTTAATTTTTCGGGGCCCACGTAATACTATTGTAATCATATAAGATGATGACACATAACCCCTATGTGTCGAACTCCTAATTGGTCCAACAAGGTTGACAAAAGTACAATTCTGTGTGACAGGTGGCATGTCTAGGGGAGATCCATGTCACCTCTAGGGATGTCATCATGCCACGTCATACCCTGTGCTTCAGCACTTCATAGCTCTGGCACTTCAGGCTTCGTAGGTTTTCGCAACTCCAAACTTTCAAATCCTTTAGAGCGTTGAATTGACGAACTCCCGAAGGATGGTGGATCAATGGTTCATGGATTCCCAGCATCAAATGACTGATATTTACCATGAAACTTTGGGCTTTGGGGATTTCCAATGCACTTCTTCATAGATCTCCCAAAGTGTCGAATTACCTGAGATCCTCTCCTTCCTCCACGTTTCATCTCCCAATCAATGGTCGAGATTAACTCTGGCCTCTGAGAGTTCTTGATTCAATCAACCATAAGAAAAATTCCTTCAGAGTACAAAGTCTCCAAACCTTGGGATCTAGTGCCACATGGCAGAACACTAGAAGCGGACACGTGGCCCAAACCGATGGGTGACATGTGTCAAGTTCTAACTAGAAAAATGAGTCTTTTAAAAGCACAAAACACACTAACACATGGCATGCATCTTGTGTACCCACATCACCCCAGGTGACATCATCAAGTCACGTCACTTTGGTGCTTCGCGACTTCGAAACTTCAGGACTTCAGGACTCCGGGACTACAGAGATACAAAAATTATTCCAACAGTTTTCCCCCGAACGCTGAATGCTCGAACTTCTTAACCTCTTGGGGTCCACGTAGTACAACTGTCATCAATCAAAGTGATGACATGTGGCCCCACCATCGAGTGACACATGTTAAGTCCCAATCGATACTAAGGGCTTGTCAAAGGTACAAAAACAAGTGACACATGGCAGACTTAGGGTAGGTCCACATCACCCTAGGTGACGTCATCATGCCACGTCACTTCGGTGAACTAGGACTTCAAGGATTTCTTCTCATTGACATATTTTCAAAACTCCTGAATTGACTACTGTCGAACAAATGATTCCCATAGCTTCAGGACTTCGGTGATTTCTTCACCGCGCAATCTCCAATGGATTTCCCCGAACACCAAACCATTGAACCACTTGGGAAATCCAATGGTTCTCCTCCTCCTGAATGATCTACGGTTGAGAGTCATTTTGGGACTTCATAGCTTCGTGCTTCGGCTCCTTTCTCAAGAAAACATTAAAAACTCACTGAAGTAATGAATTTCGAAGGACTCGATGGTTAACTGTCATGCACCTTCTCTAGATATGGTGGTTGTGAGGGATCTTTCTTCTTTCGAACAGATCCAACAACCAAAATTTAAACTTTCTGTCCCAATACCATGGTTGTCATGGTTTATCAAAMTTTTATACCTCCTGAGCTTCTGAGCACAACCAAGGTGTTCCCTCAGCTCCCTCTAGACACTTTGTAATTTTAATTCTTTGAAAATTTTTATTCAAAAATCACTTATACGGCTCAATTCAGGCTCAGTTTCGAAAATTGGGCTCTAATACCAAATTGTAACATACCTAGCCATCCCAAGGCCAGGGCATGCTACCAAAAATCTCTACTCTTTTCAAACTATGATATATATACATACATACATACATAAATACATACATACATACATACATACATACATACATATATACATATA
>JASDQU010025639.1:48137-64903 GCA_032191745.1 Picea mariana | reverse complement strand
ATAGATGTAGATATTCTACTTATATACAGATTCATGCGGAAGTGACAATAAACACATACATGCAATAAACATAGGAAATTTTGATAAACTTCAGACATGTACTTAAACACAACATGTAAAATTAACATAGAATTGGTACTTATCTTTTTATGAGAAGACCACCAACTGCATGCAAACCTTCCAAGAACCTCCCAGCTTTATATCATGCTGCTCCAATCTATCAGCAATGGGTCACCCCTGAGCTAGGACTAAACTCCACCTAGGGTAAAGGAAATCCTAGGCTATACTAAGACTATGAAAAGTTGCACAATGCAATAGGAAGGATTCCCACCAAGGAGCCTAATTACACCCAACACTCACAGACTCTCATTCCCCACATGTCTATCCCACCCCGGGAATATACACCTTCACTGTTCCACATTCCATCGGTTGCTCCAATTCCCTTCCAGGTCTTCAAAAACAGGACGGATTAGGAATTCTCAAAGCTCTGTAGCTGTTGTTGGATTCCCTCCAGGAGAAATCACTTCCCCAACAATCTCTCTCACTTGGAGAGAGTTTCTCATGGGCATAAAAACCTTCTTCTTCAATCCACGGGTCTGGCAACCTACCTCTTCAAAACCACAGGCCTGACACCCTGCTTCTTCTCTCCAACTCCTAATTCAAATGGGTAACCACAGTAAAAAAATTGGGTAAGGCAAGGTATGAGCTCAACAAAAATACCAGTGCATGCAAGTTACATAGGTTCATGATGGCAGGGGGTTCAACAATGGTGGGAAAATGACTTACTTCATGCCTGCTCAGTGCGTGTGTAAATGGGGAGCATGGAAAGAATGGTGAGAAAACCCCCACAATGATATATTTTCCCACATAAATATGCATGTGCCCAGGTTGACACTTGGCTCTCTTGGGAGCTCGTTTCTCTCCACTTGGAGTCTATTCCTTTCCCCAAAGGAACTTAGAATAACAGGGTTTATTTCCCAAGCCTTAGTATTTTAGGAAAATACATTATAATATTACCTTGGGTTAAGCCCTCAAGCTTAGCCCTTTTTTCTTATCCTCTCATCCCATTCCCTTTCCCCTCCCAGTGGAGCTTAGTCTAGCATATACAGCAGTGGTGGAGTTGTTGAGATCAGTCTCCAAGTGGGAGATTGTTGGTTGTGGAGCCTGATTCATAGGTCTTTTTTTTTTATCCATGTGTATACCCCATGAAGACTTTACCCCCCAGAAGTATGTACACTCTTCCATGCGAGGGAGTGCAGAGGGGGGTTACCTCATCTACGGGGTTCGGGGGAAAGTGGGCCCCCGATGGGGGTTCAGGGGCGAAGCCCCCGAAGGAAAAATTTCCTTGTAAATGTATATTGTAATTTCATTGTAAATCTGGACCATTCATTATAACGTCGCAGGTCTGACGGTAGAAGTTATGTTAGGGTTTTTTTCCCTAGAAGGCAACCCTCTTTTTGTGAGGGAAATGTATTATTGATTTGGATTATTGGGAATATTGTATTCTGAGAGAGGAGACTGTGAGATAAAGAAGAGGAAGTTACAGCAGGTTTACTGTAGGTTGTATCCCTTCTTATGCTAGATAATAATAAAGCAAGGACCTGGCAATTTCTCTGGTGGACGTAGCCCACACTGGGTGAACCACGTAAATCTGTGTCTCTATTGTACTATGTATCTTCTGTGTTTTGTTTTCGCATTTGTTTTATTTTATTTCTCCACGGTCTCGTTTTTCTAACACAATGTACTTATATTAATGATGTGATTATTTATATATACAAAATCAGGCTCCTTGGCCTTCAACATCTAGGCGTTGTGGCCTAATAAACACATAATCCTCCCAACTTATAAACACTTGTCTCACCAGCCTATAAACATCATTACAGTTCAACACAGGATCGACCTTGGGGTACTACATTTTTCCAAGCCAATGCGAATAGGTATTTTACTCAGAGGTTCCAGGTAGAAGGGGTTGGTCATATGCTGTTAGATATGGTTCAAGAGGAAGGCCAATAAAGTATAATGTAGCAGAAGAAGATGATATTGAAGAAGAAGATGATATTGAAGATGAAGATGATGTAGAGGAGCAATTAGTTCATGTGTCAGACGAAGACATCGTAGAAGTTGAAGGAGATGTTCTAGACAATGTTTTGGATGAAGATGATATCGATGATGTTTTAGATGAAGAACTTGAAGAAGTGGAACCAAATGTAGGAGACAATGTTACTCATGATGATATAGACGATGATATGATTGGAAATGACAACATTGATGATGATGTTGATATGGACAATCCTTACAACATCAATTTTGAAGTGGATGTTACATATGTTGAGTTGGATGAACTAGATGAAGATTAATGATATCGAAATGTTGAAATGAAGGAGGTATGTATTTAAATGTTTTTAGTTGATTTGTTCTCTTTCATTTACCTTAAATGTTTGCAGTTTTCTTATAAGTTTATATGCTTGATTCTTACTATGTTTCTTTCAAATATTTTATAGTAGATAAATTGGGTATTGGGGAATTGAGAGTGATGTGAGGTGGGGAAGGGTCCATATGAGCTTCCACCTTCATGTGGTTGTTCTTGTTCAGTAGAGAATATATTATTCTTAAAACCAAGAGAAGCTCATTCATGTTTATATCATCATTGCCAATTTTAACTTTGGTTGATCTAACAATTTTCAAGGTTGTCTATTAATTACCAATTAGTGGAAATTATTCCTTAATTGGACCCTGCACATAGTAACCTATGAATGGTGTTGAAGTTGAAATTTTTTCAGTTTGTGCTTGGTTGCACTGAAATTTGACATGGTTATAGTATATGCATGTGTTGAAGGTATGGGAGGGTTTTGAGACTCAAATACRAATCACACAAATAATTTGACAATCAAACAACAAAATTAGAACTAATTGTCAAGGAGATGAAGTTATCCATGATCGTTGTATTTTTCATCATCGTTATCATCATATTGCGACGAGGCCATTTCAATGAACATGTTCGTTGTTCCTATAGAATMTTCACCTTAACTTTCCAGAAACAACAACCAGTGGTTCAAAGCAGTGGAGATGGATTAAGGACTTTAAAATAGAGAAGGAGATGAAGAAATAGTATATTATTTAACAAATCTGATGGAAGGCCTGAGACAAAACTTCATGGAATGAACAATGACAAATATGACGCATGTAATGAAAAATGTTATATCCAAAATACATTCACAGTAGTCCTTTTGGCTTGGAGGATCCTAATTTATTTCATAAATTTGTGAAATGATTAATTTTCCTTCTTTAAATATACTCATGCCTATTTCTCCTTGAAACTAGTGCAATCGTGCCTAAATAAGGCTCATTCTTGTGCAATGCCCTTTTATAAGGTAAAACATGAACATTACCACTCTCTTTTTTAAAAAGTCATAGTATATCATAGGTGGAGCACCCAAGGTGCAAAATTGTTAGGATTTTGGTAATTGTACCTATAATTGATGTAAAACCCTAGGAGGAACCATAATCCTATACAATGCCCTCATTCATACTTGATTTGAATATGTTTCATCATTAAAAGGAATGGATCTATTGATGTAATTGTTTATTCTTGTAATGGAATGATGTTTTTTGTGCATTTGTTTTGGATCAAATCCATAAATAGGTTAGAAGGGTTTTTATCTTATTTAAGTGAGTTAGATCTACGATTTTGCTGCTATAGTGTAATGAAATTGTTTTTCTTTTATTATGTGCATGTTAACTTGGATTTATCTTCCTCTTCATCTTATTCCTCCATCTCAATCATGCTTGGAATACTCTTCAACATGAGCACTTTAGAAGTTCCTTTATTTCCCTTTCTCCAAAAACCTGATTTAGATTATCTATCAATTTCTCTACTTGATAAAGTAAAGATTATATTATTTTATTTTTTATCACTAGTATCCTTTTGATATGACAATTGGTAAAAATTAGTACTCACCATACCAAAATTTCCATCGATGGAATGGTGACTCCTCCAGGGAGGAGCTTCAACTCTTTTTGATCTCTTCCTTAGATTGTCTTTAGGGATTTGTAGTATAATCACACATTGAAAATCACATGGTCAAGCACTGTAGCCATGATTCAACCATATATCCATTAACATCACCACCAAACTCATGAAATTTTATATTTTCTAACTCTATATGTGGATTACCTCTAGGTGGATTTATTGATCGTTCACTATAAACTAAATTACCACTAGTTTGTTTGCTTAGTTAGTTTGTCACCACATAAATCATTCTTTGAAATGATTGCACCAGGGTCCTAAATTCACCAATATGTATACATTTTGATCCTCCTCTACCTAGGGATAATGTTATGGTGTAGTATGGGATTGGGTTCATGCATAATGACCTCTTTCTTCTCTTCTACCAACAATAAATTTGATATGTATGGACACAATGGTTAAGTTATTTTTAACTGAAAGATAATTAAGATAGAAAAAGGAGAGAAATATTAAGAAGATGAAGAGGAGTTAGAGGTAGAATGAGAGGAAGTAGAGGAATAAAAGGGTGAATTAGGTCACAAAAAGGAATACAATGTGAAACCAATAGCACAGGATCACATGAAGTCTGCCAAAAAATTCTCTTTTGTTAAGAATTGAAATATAATTCCCCAAATCCCTCACCTCCTATTACAAGGGGAAGGAAAATTAATCATGACCAAAAAGAATATGAAGTAGGAACATATGCTTGACTAGGACATAAGGAAACTATTTATTTTCCCCCAATTAGAAGAGGGGTTAGAGAAGGCATGAAGCAATAATGTTTTGTTTCTATATTTACCTCTGTAATCAATTTCTCAAAATGTATCCATGTACTTAGGAAATTGGCATAATTAGCCCATGTAGGAAAATTCATCTTATCTCCCCACTAACATATTAAGGGAGGAATGAAACTATAAAATGTTCAAGTTTGTTGAAAACTCTAATAATTAGCATCATGTAATCTACTGCTAGCCTCGGTTGCAACACATTTTTATAATACAAATTCTATTTCAGTTATAATAAAAAAAATGATAATTAAGATAAAGGTATTCACAATATATAGTGCATGAAGGTCCATAGGCCCTAGTGTGTGAAACTATGACATGAAGAGGAAATTTAGTAGATAATCATAGTTTTATCCCTATAAGTGGATTTCATCACCCGTAATAGAAGGTCATTTAGAAAGCCCATTTTAGCACTTATGGATCACTTGTGCTTTATTAGCATGTCTTATGGGTGTGCCTTTGTTTTTTTTTATTAATTAATTATAATAATGAATACATTGACAACTAACCCCTTGTGAGATCTTCAAGTGATTCATATGAAATTTATAAAACTTACGCACACCTACCCAATGTGTGCCCCATCCTCTAGAAATATTAAACATTATTGATAACATTGTTTTGTCACTTATGTTGGTCTAACACTTATGGTATTGTGAATAATTTACTTTCTAGTTGAATTCAAAAATCCAAAGATAAAACAACAAAGTTGCATTCAGCTAAAGGAAATTAAGTAAATTATGGGAGAACTTGTTGAAGATTATGACTAGAGATTCCAATATCTATTTCACATATCAAGGTACAAAATATGTGACACCTAGAATAATGACAAAGATCCTCCTCTTGCAGGAAATATAATACTTTCAAAGGAATGTTTTGGTGCAAGCCATCATAATCAATTCAATGGCTAGGTACCTTGGCAACATAAGCACCTAGGTGACACCTAATGCTACTTTCAATGAAAGTCTAGGGATAAAACAAAACAAAAGGCTATTTTGCTAATGATTCTTTTAACCATTGGGAAAGGGATTACACCTAACCCTACAATACTTATTTCCTTCCCTAGGAGATCTTCAAGTGATTCATGTGAAAATTATAAAACTTACGCACACCTACCCAAGGTGTACTACCCCATCCTCTAGAAATATTCAAAATTATTGATAACATTCTTGTGTCTCTTATGTTGGTCCAAAATGACTTATGGTATTTTGAATTGTTTCTTAGGATTATGGGTAGTGTTCAAGGCCCTATGTTTGAGGAGTGAACCTATTCCCAATGGGTAGTGTAACTAAAACTATTATTATGCCGAGATATGGAAATAAGTTAATGTGGAGTAGGGTGCACATGTTCTTAACATATTTAGGGCATATTATTCCCCTTTTTTTCACATTAATTATTACAGTTTCAGGATGCATATTTCAGGGAAGAATGAAATAAGATTTGGTTGTTGATTTGACAACATTTAATAGTTATATATGGAGCCCATTTCATGGTATTAGTTTCACTCTTTGACAATGAAATGATGTTTATTTCAAGGGAATCTGATAGCAATTATGACAATGCGAGGGCAATGCTCCAAGGGATATTTTTTCCCTATTTCATGTGTAGGATGGTAGCATATTTTTATGAACAATTACACATATTATGGAATCTATCATGGTCGTTGATTTGACAACAATAGGGCATCGTTTTCAAGGAGTGAAGTCCAACTTCCTAATCGATATCTTAAAGGCTACATGACATATTGGTGAGTAGTAAATTTTGAAGATTTTTGGTGAAACCCCATTCCTATTAAATTTGAATGATGAACGACTTATATTTGTGGTGAGAACAAGCAATGGTATTAAAGACAAACAAGGTGTAATGTCCCACTTGACAACTCCACTATGAGGGATGTAGCAACATGGATCAATGATAAAGCCATGGAATCAACCTAAATATGCATGCAAATAAGCTCATGGTCAATTAACTCTATGGTTGCAACAGATATATTTAATGAAGGAAATCATGTAGTATTTGTTTGACACACTCAACAATATTGAAGGAGGTCAACAATGTGAGGATTTGAAGCATAACTCGTTGAATCTCTGCAATATGTTTTTCAAACTTGAAGAGCATATTCAACATATTGTATATGAAGACTTGAATGAACCTAAGAATCAATACCATTATTTGTGATGAAATCCCTTCAATAAGAGCATCCCCTAAAGATCATTCTACAAGAGGAAGGGAATCTTGATTCAATAATAATCTCTCAATCTAATCCCATTGTAGTCTCTACTTTTGAGATTGTTCATTACCTAGAGTTGGGATGTTAAACTAACCCTATTAAACATGATATGGAGGATTTATTTTAGAGTTAGACATAGAAGATCAATACTGGTATTCATGTTTGGTATTTGACCCATAATCATCTAGTTCATGATTTGGAAACAACCATAGTTTTTCCCCATCTAATTATTTTCCCTGTCTATGAAGGTATGCATACCCTACCCCCATATGTATTTAAAATTATGACCTCCAAGGAGTATACACATATTATTAACCATTAGGCTCACTAAATAATATTTATTAATTATTATAATATATTTATTATTTTATGATATAATATGAATATGATGATGAAATAATTTTAAGGTCACGACCAAGCCAGACACCAAATTGTTGTCTGAGACCCCCTTGTTTGTGGGACAAGGGACCCCTCCATGCAACGATTTGACTGCTAATGTATACAATGGTATACATATAATTTATACTAGGGTATGTATACTAATGTATACATACCCTACCCCCCTCTAGATTTCATCTTGTGACCTCTTACGAGGAAACACATGTTATTAACAATAGTTTATTAAATATTTAATATATGTAATTTATATAAAAATTAATTTATATAATTTAATAATATATAATTATATATTTATTTATTATAATATATATTTAATAATTATAATTATATATTAATTATATAATGATATAAATTATATAATATATACAATATATACAAAAAAAAAAATAGAATTCATAATCCCTCACCCACACGCGCATAACCTCCCCATTGATTGAATTACCTCACTGAGAGTGCATGCAACCATTGCTAGTTGGAGCGATAGATCAAGGATAATAGCCCCATGCAGAGTGACCTGTCAGAGTTCCCTTTCTAGAGCGAAAGAGGAGAATAGCCTCACCTCCCTACGACTGAGAGTGCCCTTCCTGGAGCGAGAGAGGAGGAGAGAGATCGACAGACAACGAAATCACTAGCCCTTACTGGAGTGACATAGGAGGAGCGACTGAGAGTTCCATTGCTGGAGCGAAATAGTGTCATTTCTGGAGAGAGGAGACCCCATCTTGATGAGGAATGATTCCAAAATCATTAAGTTATTAAAATCCTTTAAAACCCCAAATCTGGAATTGAATCTCCTCCAAGGTTCTGTTAATCCATTCTTGACCCAAGAAAATGGTTCTTTCCATAGGCCACATATTCACCTTTGACACACATGTTGMAACTTGTGAATATTGATTATGGAATATTGTTTTATAGAGAGGCCCTTGATAGATTTTATACATATGTCCCTAAAAGGACTGTGTAAAATGGGCGAAAAGAAATTTCCTTGATTTGATGYGTTGTTTGTTCTATTTTTTTTGTATTTACATAAAAATATAATGATAACCTCTCTCACACAGTACACGACCATACATGTMATCATGGTCCTAGTGTTGGAATACTGAGAGGGGGGGTGAATCAGTATGAGCACTTTATACCACTTTTAACCACAATATATATTCTTTCACTTTATCAACAATGTTCATTAGTTTATCATCAATGTATCATCCATGATTGCATTAAATATATATATCATAAGCATGTAATCATAAGAAACATCACATCAACATCACATTAAGAACATAGTACACCATTATTTATGTGGAAACCCAAATGGGAGAAAACCATGAAATGTTTTCTTATATATAGCAAGAATTCATTCATAGGAAGCACCAACTTCCCATTTCTCCGACTGCAACTGGAAAGAGGCTACAACTCCCTATTTATAGAATCCAACCTGAAGGAAGCTACAACTCCCTAAATTCTCTAGCTCCAACCAGAAGGAGGATACAACCCCTTGGGTTCTCTAGCTCCAATCGGAAGGTGGCTACAACCACCTAGTTCTGAGGCTCCAACCTGAAGCAAGCTCCAACTACCTGATTATACAGATCCAACTGGAAGGAGGATACAACCCCCTATCCTTGCCTCGTCCTGCYGCCATAAAATATAAGTGTAGACAAACTGTCACTACCACAATCATTGCCACTATCATTGCCACTCTCACTACCACTATCACTATCACTGTCACATCAACCTATAACCYGTCACTRTATCCAATCTGTCATTGACCAACCTKTCCAACCAATCATTGTCTCATCCACGATACCAGATCCACTCTCATCCACATGAAAGTCATTTCAATATCACCAATATCATATCTCAAACCATATGTTCAACATCACTAACACATGCCTCTACCAAGCATGTACCAAGACCGCCACATACCATCACAAGATATGTGTCTCAACCAAGTACCAACATGTACCATGCATCAACCTGTACCTCAACATGTACCATCAACCATGTACCATAAAAATTGCATCAACCATGCACCAATCCTACATCATCAACACCTGTACCATACCATGTGCCAACCATGCACATCAAGCATGTACATTAATCATCAACACCTATACCATACCATGTGAAAACCATGCACATCAAGAATGTACATCAACCATCAACACATGTACCATACCATGTGCCAACCATGCACATCAATCATCAACACCTTAGCAACCAGGCACCAACATTTCCCCAACTTCTTTATTGTCCTCGCAGGACTAAGACTACCTGTCACGCAGGTCCTTGCATAACAACCTCTAGGCAACCCACAGGTATGCTTCATAGGACACTTAGTGTATGACCTAGGGGGATGACACTAATTACGGTTTCCTTATATTTTCTCGCTCTACACTAAAATCCCAAAAATCTTGCACTTATCTGAATTCTCTACCTCATAATTCTCTATCGCAAACTAGCCAAAATATCACAATACTAGACCATAACATTCACAAGTTAGATATTCAATGTAATTATGTGAGTGTACTTTTGAATGAATCCTTGAGGTTTATTTATACTAATGATGGGTAACCTCTCTCCTTAAACTTAGGGATTCTATATTTTTCTTGTTGCAACCACTTTTCCTTTTCATTTATTGACTTGTAACCAACTAGGGATTCTTAACCATTCTTCGGGGATTTCAACTCACAAGGCCATATCTACCTAACCATGAGGAACCACGTGGTATACAACATATCATCGAAAATGGAATGACATGTACTATCCATGTGTGATAGTATTACCTGAAATTATGCTCCCCTTCATGTTGTTATTACGTAATCAACATTGGGTCCCATAACCACACATCTAGGGCTACATGTAGACTACATCAAATGTACCCAACTAACTCACCATCAATATCAATCCTACAAATTCCAATCAATTGTACAACATATATGGACCTCTCCAAGGGTTGACATCAATCTCTAAGGGTTGCCATCAATGAAAACCAACTATCCAAACCAATTTTCCAACACCTAGTTTAGAAGAGGCTAGTTGCATGGTAGAACATTGACCTGCTATGCTAAAGGATTTGATCGACATGTCATTTTCACCATGATCTTCTAAGATGCATTTTTCTTTGCAAAATCCACCTAATTGTGATGGGATGTGCACATTACAAATTACATATCCATATTTTAACATATTGTTTCACTAATGAGCCCTCAATAGCATTCAATACCCTTAATGTCATTAAAAGGTTCATGTAAGAAAGTTTCAATGAGAAAAAAAAAAGATTACTATGTTTGACATGTCATTTTATTCATTGCCTTTGTCTCCATAGAACCGTACTAAAACATAACTTTTCTCATTTAGGGAGATGTTGGTTCCATGGTATTAAACTAACTTTCCATGCCAAAGGCTCCAACAGGAAACTCATTTTAGCCATGGTCAAATTGGGCTCATGGTTCTTTGGAGAGATGACTTAGTTAACATGAAACACATGATATAGTTTATGGACCCTAACTCTAGGGCATCATTTGATTGGTAGGATCTTGGTAGCTTTCAAGACTCTTATCTATGCAAGGATCCTTCAAGAGTCATTCAATAAGGGGGGGAATCTTTTTTCCCTTGTTTGGCATGTGATATACTATGTTGGATATCTCCATGGAAAATGAGAACAACCTTTATAGCATATATTATTTCCATAATTACATCGAAAAACCATTTTACAAGTGCCCATTTCCATCAAAAAAACTAACCCACCATGCCTTTGACCAACTTTAGCTAGCAGGTTATTTTCACCATGCTCACTAGAAGCATGTGGTTCCTTGCAAAGACCACTTAATCACTATGAGATACACACATTACAACTTATGGATCCCAATTGTGCCATAGTGTTTGATCAATATGTCCTTCATAGTTTTCAGGGACTTTGTCCTTGAAAGGTTCCTAAAATTGAACTTCAAAGGGGAAAAAATATCTTCATTTGACGTAGTGCTTGCTTCATTTATTTCTGTCCACGGAACAACAATGACAACAAAATTATCATGCCATGCATGGTATTTTTTTGTCTTGGAAGAGGCCAATTACTTGGTGAAACGTTGACTTGTCATCACAAAGGCTCTAATTACTATGTTGTTTTTTCCATGCTATGCTCGAGGACATGGTTCTAAGTGGAGGCCATTTATTGTTGTGAGCTACACATGAAACAACTTATGGATCCTGATTTTAACATACCATTTGATTGGTATTCCCTCAAGAGCTTCCTGATTCTATCCCTATAAATCCCCTATAAGTGACCTTTAGCAAACAAAAAAATGAGTGCCTTTGTTTGAGATGTTGTCTACTCCATTGTCTTCCTTCCCCCTAAAAAAACCTAATGACTAACTTTCCAATGCATCTTATGGCCATATATATGAGTCAAATTCCCATTCTGAATAGGCCACTTGCATAATAGAACATTGGACAGTCATGCCAAAGGCGCCAATAAATAGGTCATTTTTGTCATGCTTTCCCTAGGTACATGGAACATTGTTAAGGCTACTTGGTCATGATGAGACACATGAATTGCAACAAGGAGGATTATAGGCCCAACTTCAAATATTGAGCGCAACAATAATGATCCTTGGGGCCTAAGCCATGAATTGGTGATGAAGAACTAAGTATTTAATCCCTAATACATGATTCATGGGGCTTAGAGGTCGTGCATGTGGCTTTGAAGGATGTTACATGGTTTGTAAGTGAAATGTATGCCCTATAGGAGGATTATAAATCAAATTTCGAGGATTGTGCAAATCAGAAATGGTTATTATAGTTCAAGCCATGGTTTGGGGTTGAAAACATAGGATTTAGTCCCCAATTGATGATTTTTGGGCTCATAAGACATATATGAATCCCTAGACCATAATATAGGCCATAGAGGTGCAATATTCTCCCTACAAAAGGAAAATGAACCCAATTTCAATGTTAAGATGCGACGTGGATGGTTTTTGTAGTCCAAGACATGGTTTGGGCCAAAAACTAGTGATTTATCTTATTATCAATGTTTTTTGGGCTAAGAAGCCATATACAAGGCCCTAAACTATAAGACATGTTGTGTAGATAGAACATTTTTCCCAAGGGTGGAATACAATCCAAATTTGAAGGATTAGGTGTAAAAATGATGGCCTAGCCCTAGTTTAAGGCTATAAACCATGGATTGTTCCCTTAATACATATATTTAGGGACTAATTGTGGATCTACATGGCCTATTTTGGGAGTTACAAGGATTAATTGTATCTTTAGGGCCTAACAGGGATCCACATGTCCTAATTAAGGACATTTGTGGCCTAATTATGGATCTACACGATCCGGATTTTATGAGAAGAATGAAATGAATAGAAATCTGTATTATGAACACAAAGATACAATGAACAATAGCAGAGATACAATAAAACTTGGCTTCTATTCAATAAAGAAATATGTTGAAACTATAAAATGTAGACTGAAACAAGCTTGCTATAATGGTGGTGGATTATCTCTGAGAAGAGATGTGACGAATGCACTCATTCGCAAGAGGATGAGTACAATGAGGTTCCAAAAGCATTTTTACATCCAACATGAATGCCAAAAACCTAACCCTAGGAGATGAAGCGTCAAAAGACATATGGGCCCCGTTGGGGGTAAGTTGGTACATCAACTTCCCGGGGTCATAACATTTGCATGTGATCTCCATTTTAGGTGCACGATGGACCATTGGAAAGGTCTATACAAGGACTACACATTACGTCATCACACTTTGAATTTGTCCATAGTGGGACTGTGGTGGGCCCAAAAAACATTATTTAGGGCCTCAAAACATCCCCAGAAGTTTAGGACCCAAAAAGGTAGAAAAACATTGTCAGGATGAAAATTGAAGCTGCCAAGATGACATTTGTATGTGAGCCAGTTGGAATAGGTGGGTGGCCACCGATATCCACCTGGATCACTACAATAAATGATTAGTATATATAGAGCCTAATTAGGGAATTAAAGGGCCTTGTTTGTGTTTCTCCTATTTTTCTTTGGGATTCTTTCTTCTTCTACTTCATCCTCCTCTTATTGTTGGTGTGCCTTTTTTCAATTCAACACTACATATGGATTGAGAGAAAATGTTATTTGGCAGTGAATCATTGTTTGCATGCAAGGCCATAGGGGATATAGGGGTTGATTCAAGTTATAGGTTTCCTTAGGAATCAAAAGAGGTTCAATTAAGGGTGACACAAAGGATTGATGAGTAAGGAAGGGAGGAGGAAACAATAAATCTACTAGTTGAAGCAAATTAGAGATCAAGGCATTGGGATCTAAGTCCAACTAGGAATAGAATGGAATGTTTCTTTTCATGCATTTTTTTTTATCAAATTAATAAATAGGTTAGAATGGTTTTTATCTTATTTAAGTGAGTTAGATCTATGGTTTTGCTGCTATAGTGTAATGAAAGTGTTTTTATTTTCTTATGTTCATTTTAACTTGGATTTATCAACTTTCTAGTGCATATTTGTAGTGATAAGCAAAAAATCTATTTCGAATTACTTATTAATTTGTAAGGAGGGATGCATGATGTCAAGTATTTTCATGACTATAAAATTTGAGGTCGACTTGGTGCTAATTGTAATTGAAATTATTCTAATTCTCCTCATAGGTTGATTTGAAAAATAAACCTTTAGACCCTATTTTGATGCTCTAGTACAGATATAACTTGGGATATGTGGCTACCATTATTATTTTTTTTTTATTAAAAAATGTAATATTGACTTTCTAGTGTATATTTTTAGTGATAAGAAGCAACTAACATTTCACATTTTAGAAACATGTCAAATATATAATGTTCATTGCAGAAATCAATGAATACTACAATGTGTAGATGTTAGCTACACATTGTAAAAGAGTCAACTAATCATCAACACTTTAGCAAACAATAACACTTTTACTCTTTCTTTGTAAGAATATAGTCTACAAACCAAATTCAATTTTCTTACTAATATCTAGTGTAAATAGGAAAACAATTTTATGAATTAAAATACACAAATAAACCATAAGCATACATGAATTTATTTAACACCAATTGGTGGAGCGGGGAGGGCGACAAGAGATATCTATGTTTCATTAATTATCAAGAAGTTATAGCATACAATTATACATATTTATGTTTAAGATTACTTCTTCACCCAAACCTAGGCTCCTTCCATCTTAATATTTTTCAACCTTAATCTCTCAAGAAGGGTTTAGATTATATGCCAAGAGAATATAAGATGGAAAGATACAAACAAACCTAGGTAGCCTACACCTACTAGTTATAGATATATTATAGGTCTCTCAAGAACACAAGCTTCACAATCAATAGATTTATCCTAGCTTCTTCCAAGGTGTGCCAAGTTACTACTAGCATTCCCAATATATCCCAAGATAATCTTTTTCAATCTCAAACCCTCACTTTATACTAGGAAAATATGGCTAATTCTTATTGCAATATCGATCTAAGATGTACACGTCTTAATCTCACTTATTCTACTCAAATAGCATACTTTCACTACTTCTTTTGCATTGAATTTAATGAATATATAAATGGGGCATCTATCTTTGTCTCAAGATCCCTATAAAGATAAAATCCTCTTCCAAAGATTTATTTCTTTTCCCAATGGGATTGTAATTTGGCTTTCATTCAACACAATGACAATAGTGCTCAATGCAACTATATACAAAATAACACTTTCACACTCTATTTTGGATTTTAACATGCAACACTAATATATTTGGCTTCTTAACTACCACCCAATGTGAGCACCTTTGCATCAACACAAAAGGAAGTTGACAAAGCATCAATGATCATTTAGCTGATTTATAATGTGCAATGACAAGTGGAAGAAATTCTTATGGATACAACAAACAAACATAAATAATTCCATGATAAGGACTGCATTCCACCCAACTTCTCAGTCAGGGATAAGGTTTGGCTCCTCATTCATAAAGAATATTTATTGGTCAATTCTTAGAACATAAAAGTAGTTTTTGTTCCTTATCCTTGTACTTGTGATTTGTTTTCACAAAGTGGTCTTCCTCACATGACTAAGAACAATTTTTTTTTTGACATTGTGCATTCTAACAAGCTTCTTCACAAGTTTAAGGTTTTCACACCTGCAAGTGCCATTGTTCATGCTTTCAATATTTTAAACTACCCCTTGAAGCCAGTGGGTGTATTTTCCATGTAGTTTCCACATGGAAACTCTGCCCACATGCATGTGGGAAGAGTTGTAACATATACAACTCTGCCCACAGGCCTATGGGGAGAGTTTCTACATGGCAACTCTGCGCATAGGCCTATGGGCAGGGTTGTAGCATCTAGTTTCCATGTAATGTAAAGAAACTTGTAACAAATATCATTCACTACTACATATGATGCTTGTCTCCACAACCCTCCAATATAATCCAATGGTGGGAATTCATGTAAGGTTTTATAATGCACTTGAACTACCTTATTCTATGCACTTGAAATTTCCATTTTGGCCAACCATGGTTAAAGTCTAGCACTACAACTTCTATGTTGAAGTTGAGACAACATGGGATTTTTCCTTTTTGGTTTCTAGCAAACATTACCTAGTTCATATTGTAGTTTGAGAGAATGGGAGCTCAAGTTATTTCTTCAATTTTGGCTCTTGTCCACTAAGATTTGAATGTTATTTCCCATGGTGAGAGATGGGATCAACAATATACTTTTACCTCTTACACTATATGTTTGAGGAGGCGGTTATGCTAGCATCATAGTTTAGTTTCAAGCTTGGAACAAATGGAACAACCACCCAATATCAAAAATATTTATTGCATAATGTCTTTGGAACAATAGTGTGAGTTTGCAACACAAAATCTAAACAAGGGTTGCATGGCAACGCAGTCCCTGCCAAGTTAGTTGAGAAATACACGTTGAACAATGAAACTTAATATAACTAAAGGCATAAGTAATGAATATTTTTTATCAAAAGATAATAATTGAGGGTTGTTTGTTATTCAAAATGTATAATGAACCCTAAGCTAAACTGAATGGAACTATAATATTCATAAATATAATATAAATATAATAAATATAATATAAGTATAATAATAATAAAGCCTTTGACTTTTTTATTAATAATTTATGTATAATTTCAATTTTAATATATTTTTAAATAATTTTACATTTATAAATTTATAAATTTTTTTAATACTATTTATAAAAGTGTTTAGATGCATCTTTATCTTCTATTAATAATTTATCTTGTCTTAGGTGGAGTAAATTTATTAATTATAAAAAATTTATATACTAATTTAATATCTAAATTAAAAATTACTTTAAAATTAAACTATTATTATTTATAAT
>JASDQU010025639.1:34874-45529 GCA_032191745.1 Picea mariana | reverse complement strand
TGGATTAAATAAAACATTAATAAAACAATAGAAAACCTATATTAAAATAAAAAACAAAATAAATTATAAAAACACAAAACATTATAAAACAATATAAAACATTTAATAAAATACATAAAACAAAACAAATATAATAAAACATTAAAACAAAATTGAAATAAACCAAAACGTAAACTAAACAATAAAAAAATAAAAAATATATATATTAAAAAGAAAAATTTAAAAAACATAAAAAGCCTGTTATCCTAAGTCTACCCTCCAGTGCATCTATTACACCAACATCCCCATCCAATTTCACATTAAATTAATCAAACGGCTATAAAACTTTCTGGACCCCCCCTCACCATCCGGACTTTAATGAGAGGGGGGGTCCAGAATAATGGTTTTCCAAATACCGCCCCATCCACATGTCAGCTTATGATTCCAGTGGACCCCCCTCCCTAAAACCGCTTACCACCTCGGGGGGGGGGTCCGGAATACCGCTTTCCATGAAAAAAACCACTTTTTCATTTTTTTTGCCATTTTTGCCTGTTTCACCACGTCCTCTTTCAAAATAGTTTCTGGGAAAACAAAGATAGATTTTAAAAATCAAAGAGAGGTTTTTTCTCAAAACAGGATGAAGAACAAAAACCTCTCTCAGTTTTTTCAACAGAGCTACGAGCACAGAGACTCGAAGCTGTCTTTCACCCTCTTATTTCACATTTTCAGTTTATCTGTTATAGTCCCGATCTTGCAGGAGCTATTACGGCCAGCTGGAGGCGAATTTGGCGAAAACGAAGGAGGTTTTTGTCCATAACATGCCCATATACAATAAACTCCTTGTTTTTTTTCCCAGGTGTCATCATTGAAGAGAACCACACATCTGTTTGGACCCCTTTTTCGTAGAAAACTGGTCCAATTTTCATGGTGGACAGTTCCAGATTTTGGGAGATTCACAGCTATTTTTGGCCGAGGCGATTAAACCGACTTTCGAAACTTATTGGGATGGTATATCCTATTTATTGAGAGGATTTTAATGTAAAAGGGTTCGACCTGTGAGGTTCCTTGCTGGACTGTGGGCTATGTTTGGCCAGAGAACTCTTTATGTACTCTTTAGATGAATGATCAGTAATAGACATGTTGTTTACAGGATTCCTGTGCGGAGGTGTTGGTGGTGTTTCCCTTATTTGTTGAGTGTTTTCCTGTTATCATTTGGTTTGTTTTCAATTTCTCATTATCAGAAGATAGTAATAGAGCATAATTTATTGTGAAATACTTTGCATCTGATCTTGTGATAATGTTTATGTTTCTCCTCTAAAAAGCTTAGTTTATGAATTCTTAATTTCTCATTTTCTTGCTTTTTCCTCCCCTATTTATTCCTAAAATCGACACCATCAAAACTTAATTCGATCCAACACTTCCACTACCTTGCCCTGTTTAAGCGTTATGTCTAAGATCTGAGAGTGAATCACATTTTTAAGCGCAGACCCCATTTGCCCAATGGCCCTCCTTGCTGTTCCAAAACAACCATTTAAAAACCCCAACCCCACACTTGCATAACTAGCCTAATACGTATTAAAACAAAGCTATATCAGACAGAGAGATCCCTCTCTGAGTCTTGGAGGGCTAGATCCAAGACTTGAAGTGGTTTTGATGTTGCCTCTGTGATTGCCTTACAGCCTTGGGCAAATTACAGAGTGCTAACATATCCAACAAGTGATCGACGACCATTCCAAGGTATTTGGAGAGATGTCTAAAGGTCTTCCAACTACTCGATATCATGACTATGTTATTCATTTTCAACCAAGAAGTGTACCACCTGACATCAAACCTTACAAGTACCCATTTGCATAAAAAAATCAGATTGACCATATGGTTCAAGAAATGTTATAGGTTGGCATCATTTAACCTAGCCAAAGAGATTTATCTTTATTGGTGGTGATGCTTTATGAAAGTGAAGGCTCATGGCGTATGTGTATATATTATAGAAATCTCAACAATATAACTGCTAAAAATAAGTTTCCTATTAAGTTTCCTATTCTTGACATTGATGAATTATTAGATGAAATATTGCAATGAGCAATTTTCCTTACCAAGTTGGATCTCCATTTTGGATATCATCAGATCATAATGATGCAATAAGACGTCCCTAAAACAAACTTTAGAGAACACAAAGGTCACTATGAGTTTTTGGTGATTTCGTTTGGCCTTACTAATGCACCTTTTGCATTTCAAAGCTTGATGAATTCTATTTTCAAACCCTTCCTTAGAATATCCATGTTTGTATTTTTTGATGATTTATTAATCTATAGAAAATATTGGGATGAGAATATACAACATGTTGACATGGTCTTAAAACTATTGGAGGAACAACAACTATATGCAAAGCCTTCCAAGTGTGCCTTTGGGGTTCATGAAGTGGAATATTTGGGATATACTGTATCTCATGAAGGCATAAAAGTGGAACCTAACAAAATTAAAGCTATGATGGAATGGCCAATTCCCAAAACCTTCAAGAATATTGGAGTATTCTTAGGATTTATGGTTATTACCACAAGTTTGTTAAGAATTATAGTCAAATAGCGAAAATTCTAACAATATTATTGAAAAAGGAGTCATTTTCTTGGACTCAAGAATCAACCAAATCATTTGAAAAACTCAAGGAGGCTATGTGTAAACATCTTGTCCTTTCCATGCCTAAATTCACAAAAACATGTATTATTGAGTGTGATGCCTCGGGCCGGCATTGGTTTATTTCTAATGTAAGAAAGAAGGATCTTTACCTTTGAAATCCACTAGTTTAAATGAAAGAACTTACCCAAACCCATTTATGAAAAAAAAATGTTGGTCATATTGTATGTAGTTAATCAATGGCACCCTTACCTAATAACAAGACACTTCAAGGTATAAATAGATCACGATAGTCTAAAGTAATTATTGGAACAATGATTATCTTCAAAAGAGAAACAAAAATGGGTTACTAAGATGTTAGCTTGTGACTTTGAAATCATCTACAAAAAACTAAAACTAAATCTGGTGGCAGAAGCTCTTTCAAGGAAAGAAGAAGACACAATGAGATTACTTTGTGTTATTTCCATTCCAAAATTTGATTGAGTGGAAGAAGTAGGGTAGAATGGAAGAAAGATCAAAATGTATGTGATATAATTCGAAAACTAAAACAGGACCTAAGTGCATTAGATAAATTTATGTGGAAGAATTATTCACTATGGAATTAGGATCACCTATATTTATGTAAGAATCCCTAACTCAAATATAAGGTCCTTTTGGAATTGCACACTTCTCCTATAGGAGGACAGTCGGGGTTTCTAAAAACTTACCACATGATCAAGAAGGATTTTTTTTCTAGGAAGGTCTTAAAAATTATGTTCGAAAGTTTGTAGAAGAATATTTGGTTGGCCAACAAAATACGGGAGAGACAATCAAGACAACTAGTATCCATACCAAGTCAACATTGGGAAGAGATATCAATGGATTTTATTACATTCCTACCAAAGTATGAAGGAAAGAATGTCATGATGGTATTGGTGGATAAACTCACAAAGTATGATCTTTTCTCTCTTTCTCATCATTTTAAAGAAATTACAATAGCTACAATATTCATGGAAATAGTTCATAAGATACATAGAATACCCAAGATTATTGTAAGTGATAGAGATCCAATTTTCACTGGTAATTTTTAGATTGAATTATTTTCTTGTTTGGGTACTCAATTGGCTCACAAATCCTCTTATCATCCTTAATCTAAAGGAAAATTTGAGACTGTGACTAAATTTCTAGAAGGGCATCATCATTGTTTTGAATCTAATAAACATACACAATGGGTTAAGATGATTTCCCTTGGAAAAATGGTGGTACAACACACCCTTCCATGCTTCATAAAAAATGTCCCCATTTATGACACTTTATGGCTATCATCCTTAATCCATCACATCACCCTTGAGAGTGAAAGAGAATGTCCAATCAATGGAGGACCACATAGTGTACCAATAAGAGGTTCTCCAACTATTAAAGGACAACTTGGCTATAGCAAAAAATAGGATGAAACAAAAAGAAGATCAACATCACAATGAAAGGGAATTTGAAGTGGGGCATTGGGTATTTCAGAGGCTACAACCATACAAGAAAATGTCCCTTAAGCAACAAAATAAGTACAATAAATTATCTCCCAAGTAGAATGGTCCCTATTGGTTGTTGCAAAGGATTGGAATTGTGGATTAGAAATTGGAGTTACCTCTATATTCACATGTACATCTAGTATTCCATGTTTCTTTATTAAAGAAGGTAATTAGAGACAAGATCCCAATTCATACTAGTTTACTAGAGATTAATGAAGAAGATAAAATCATACTAGAACTTAAAACAATCCTTCAAACATGAATCAAGGAACTGTGAAATTGAGCAATTACTAAGTGCCTCATCAAGTGGAAGAAACTACCAGTAGAAGAGGCGACATGGGAAGATTATTTCTTCATGTATAAACATCCATAGCTAATCCTTGTTGGATCCACACAATAACAATTGGATACCAACACAAGCTCTATGGTGATTAACACTCACAAAGTTCAAGGCTATAGATGAAGAAGGAGACTGGCTTGTTGGTGTGAATAGCCCCATGCCATCACGATCAATGTCCACCCCTACATTCAATTAAATCATAAGGCAATCACATGAGATGTAAAGTCAAGAAAGAATATTATTTAAAAAAAATTGTATTAAAACAAAATTTTCATGAGGCCTCTTCCCCAATGTACAAAAGGACAAAAAGAAATAGAAGGGGGAGAAATGAGCTTGGGGGAAGTTGAAGGGTTGGGGATCCTTGACCTTCCATCTATCCCCCAACTAATACATCATCCTATATATTGTTTCCTTACAATGGAAGGGGGTTCTTTGGCTGAGAATGAAGATGAATATTGCATAGACTTCAATGAGGAGCATAAGGATGAACCAGAGAGCTTGTAACCTACCCATTGTTGCATAATGAAGGGCTTGGCCAACGCCAATTGAATGTTGGTTTTCCCATTTTGGTTTCTAGGGTAAATTTTGAGTTTTTATGTGTGAATATTTTTTTTTTATGTGGCTTTCTTTGTTTACTAGTTGAAATGGAGTTGTTATGTAGTTTAATGGTTGCTTGTGTGTTATTTTAACAAGGATAACTCTGTATCGGCTGTGGTTTGAGGTTTTTTTCTATAGATACAATCCCCATAAGCAAATAAACCAGCCTAATATCTCTTTAATCACTTTTGTACATCCATTTTATATATGGGAGATTAGTGGTGCTCATTCCAAAGTTGTTATAAATGTGTAGGAAGTTGTTAATTCGGTTTTTGTGGTTGTTGGTGAATTTTAACTCTCCTACAGACTGTTATTTTTCCCCTAAGTTGAATTTAATTTTCTATCTAGTGTTCTTACTTCCCACAACCTATACGCCATCATTGGGCCATAAATCCTTTTCCTGTTTTATGTTTACATTCCCCCCACAAGTCGTATGCATTCACTAGGATGCAACTCATCGTTGGTTGGGTCATATGTTGGTTATCCAAATTATGGAGGGTTCGTACATTGTTATTTTCTCCATTGGTTGTGCGATGGATTCTTTATACGGGTCATGCACCCTTCCCATATGTTCTCTCTCTCTCTCTCCGACAGCCATCAATCCTTCCCATAGGTTGCATGACCCCTTTCACTAAGTGATTCGATTGGGTATTGTCCCATAGTTTTGGTTTTCATGAGAATTTGTATTTTGGTTGGATAAAGTGGGTCTTAAGAGAATGTTACTAGCTTCACATTGGTCTTAATGCTTGACATAAAACACAAGAGTGCCCATATGCATGTTTTACATTGAAATCACGTACTTTGTTCACTTGTGAGTGTGAGGTTATTAATATTTGTATGTTGGCTGGAAAGAGGAGCATATTCATTTTTAGTTTGTTTCCTAATTGAAGTATATACTCTGTGTTAGTGAACTATAAGTCCATCGCTCAAGGTTTCCCTTCAACCCTACTTAACAATACAATAAAAAAACAAAACACAGGAGGACAAACTATGATATAAACATTGTCAATGTTTTATTCTTGAAGGCACTTAAAGAAACAATCAAAATATTCCATTGTTTATTAGAAATCCATATCGGTAAAATGGATAGGTTATAATCCTACCATTTAAGGACCATATGGTATCATATCCTGAGTTAAAATACTAATAGGGATACTTGTATGGTAAGTACCCACGATGACTACAAAAGAAGTGGACAAGAGTTTTTCCCAAGGCTAGAGTTAAGTAGAGAACCAAGAATAGTGGGGGAACATCATGGATAATATGAGGAAGAATATCCTAGGGTCATGCTATATCAACTTGAGCAAAGCCTAGCCACATTGACATCGATGGTGTCATGGATATTCATAACAAATGGTATAGAAACAACCTCAATAGATACTTATCATAAAGTCCCAAAGAAAGAGGAAAATAAACATGAGATTGTTATAGTCCAAAAATGCCTTATCTATGCATACAAGACATTGGCCTTTCCACTTACATAGTTTGCCAAAATATTGTTGAGGCTTCCTCTTAAAAAAAAAAATTTGGATAGTGTATGTGCTCTGCTGCACTAATAGACCATGTACACATGTGTGTTGCATTCTATTTATCTCATGTACATACGCGAGCTACATTCTAGTTAGCCCATGTACATACACGAGTTACATGCTAGTTAGCTTGTGTTTACCTCCAAAAGTTGCAAAAAATATAAAATTGCCCAGAATTCGGTGGAGTTTACAGGATATGGAGGGTTTCCTAACCATTTTACCCCTTGTAGCCCATCCCTAAACCGAATAACCATACTTTTCTTATGTAAAAAGAGGTATTGGGGAGTCATTTAGAGAGACAAGCAAGAGAATAATAAAACTTTTCCAAAATCCCCTCCCCTTCTTAGCCCAAGATTTGCATCATATTCTGATTTTTGGCCTTAGCCTCCCCCTCCAACCCTTTCTCCTTATGCAACCCTCCCTCCTTCCCCAGGTGATAAGTTGGTTGTGAGAAGCTAACGTGGGATTGATGCACTTGGAGCCACAATAGAGAATCCTGGACCTAGTTCATGGAGTGATTGTCAACAAAGGTTGTAATCCTTTTTATCTTAAAATTCAATAAAAGGGTTTGTTCTTGTCCCAAAACCCTATGTCTACATGTTTTTGTTGATTTATGCATTTATATCTATGTTGAAACTTTTAAAGTAATTAGTAGAGATAGTATATGTTGTTACATTGTATTCCTAACCTTTTGTGGTTCATCTTTGGGAGGATACCAATAATCTAGGAGGCAGTAATAAGTGAAAGAGACCGACACCAACCGCAAGGACTAAAGGTGCACTCATTAATCCTCTTCCATTTATTTCTCATCATTTAGTTTAGTTGGTTTTGGAGTAATTTAAGGGTAGAACTATCTTTTAAGGGAGTTAACACTCTACCTTGACCTTTGACCCAATATGGGGGGGTTTTCCCCATAGCAAAACTGGTGACTCCATTGGGGAGTCTCTCTAGGGTCTTAGTGGGAGATTTTGGTTTGATTCAGTTTTTTCAGTTTATTTTTTAGTTTTCAAGTTTACTGAGTCAGTTTAGCGTCTCTGGTCACCTTCCAAATGCCTACCAGCTTTCCCTGCCCAGTCATTTATCCAACCGTTTTTTTCTTTTTGAAAGTTTACAAAGGTGTATGTGCCTTATCCTCTATATAGCCCATGTACATACGTGGTCTGCATAGTATACAACCCGCGTACATACGCAGGATGCTTGTGCACAACACATGTCTCTGTGTTTTGGAAGGTTTTTTTTTTAAAAGGGGATTTTTCCTTTCCTAGCAAGAAGTTTTGTGCTTCTCAGGACTTTTTGAAACTCTTCAGGGTCTCTGTTAATTGTGTTCGGTTGGGTTAAATATTCGGTTTATTTTTCTCTTTTTAAAGAACCCCTATTGTTTCTTTATTTTTCTTTTGTTTTCTTTAGAGCTTTAGGGTGAACCTATAAGCGTTAGATCCTCATGTGGATTCTAGTGAATCCCTGAATTCAGGAAGTGGTTTAGGGTCTTTGTTAGTATTGGGTTTATTTTCTCTTTATCTTGTTTATGCTTTGAAAAAT
The DNA here is from genome assembly GCA_032191745.1 of Picea mariana. Classification (NCBI taxonomy): domain Eukaryota; kingdom Viridiplantae; phylum Streptophyta; class Pinopsida; order Pinales; family Pinaceae; genus Picea; species Picea mariana. The sequence continues at coordinate 37,409 of JASDQU010025639.1, read as the reverse complement.
TAAAAAGATCATTTACTTGTGATTTCTTTCCTAAGCATTAAAAATAAATAAAAAATTATTTCATTTAGTTATGCATTTATGTTTGGTAGTTTTAGACTATCTATTACAAAACAAAAGAGTTATTTTTCAAAGTCTCTTCTTTCCTATTTCCCTAAAAGTTTAGTACTTTGCATTTACATTGTATAACGAAAGGCACATTCTAGGAAATGTTTTGCATTATATTATCTTGGAATACTATTTTGGAAAGTTTGCATTTACAAATATTTAAAATTTGTTCCTTTCAATTTGAAGAATCTAGTTTGCTCTTGCATGAATGCACAAAATTTTTTCTTCTCTTTCGTCTCTTGTAAACACCATAAGTTGCACGTGTGTACCCTTTTGAGTAAATCAAGCCAATTAAAATCAACGATTAACACTTAAAATCAAATAGACTTTTGTTCGTAGGGTTCACCAAGTAGTCTAGGCTCTAGGGCCTTGAAATAAGTGTGGAGAGGAAACTCCTCAAGGTCGTTTAAACAAACATAAGAGTCTGTGATATGGAGTTTTAGAGTCCAGTTTCATAAGATTCAAATAGGACCCCCCTCTAACACAGGGGCTAAACACGAGGTTGTGTGATTAAAGGTAGAGGAGATAACCCCTCCAAAGTTAGATCAAGCGTAGTGTGGATCGTATATTGAGGGTCATTCTTGGGAGTTACATTGATCGCATTTGACTACGGAGCCTCATGGACCTCGAATCTATTTGATATCCTCAGTTTCCTTCTAGACCATTTACCTTTAGTACCCTTGAAAGGCTTCAGAATTTGTTATCCTACTCATTACTATCAACCCGACTATCGACTGTACCTGCCTGGTGATTGAATGCGAGATAGAAACCTAGTTTCTTGTTTTTAGAGCCTTACACAGGTGACTGCAGGGGTATACCATGGTATCTAGGGTAGATGTCAGATCATGCCTTGTAGAGTATACCCATAGGTTTTTTCCTTATTCGAGTTACACTTACACCGGTAAGTTTATCTAGTGTAGATTGGCGTAACTATTTTTCCTGTCAGTCAGTTGTTTTCTTGATTTGTCGTTAGGAACTTTTTAGTGTGTTCTATGTGTTTCATGCTAGCTCAACCTTACAATGTTGGTTGATCATTTCACAAGGTGGACAATAAAAAGCTCTGTCATTCGCGTAGGCTTTAGGGTCTTCTGTCGATTACTTTGGAATTTTCCACCATTGAGGCGCAGGCTAGATCAAGAGGGTTCATTCGAAGCTACTGGGCCACATGAAACTATGCTCATTCCATATCCTAGAGAAGACTTTCCTACACTGAAGGAGTCCATTGTTTCTAACCTCAAAGTTGAAGGCTTCAGGCCTGCAAACCCTCTGATCACTAACTTATCATTCTCGCTTCTAATTCAGGTAGTCCCTCCTCAGGCGACTTCACCTGAATGTCGGTATTTTTTATGAGAGGCAATGGAAGCAACTAGCACTAATTCGTTTGGTAGTCCTCATACTCCCATATCGGCTGTTGGAGGAGGGGGTGTTGTACATCCTCCCCCACCTCCGTCTTCCAAGAATATGGTTGTTCAAAAACCCACTACTTTGGGCAGTGACACAATCCCTTCAATGACTTTGACCATTGTTCCCTCTATCCAAAATGCGTCTGGCGCTCCCTTTTCATATGGGATGTCAGGTTTTGACTCAATTTCGGTCCTAACCTACTCTACTATACAGACCATTGGTCTAGGGGCAGGGATCTCTAATGCTCCCTTGTAAGAATCTGTTGTGGCCACCATTGCCTCGTTCAATGCTATCCCTTACGGTGGGGTTCACATCCCTCCTTCATCCCCTTTGCTCGGAGGCACTTTCCAGCAGTCGATCAGGATTAATACCAACTCTAGTTTGTTCAGTGGGGGGATCCATGGACCTCAATCCTAAATTACTCTGGTGGGGTCTATGCATTTTTCTTTGGTTGGTGTGTTTGGAAATAACACTTTCTCATCGTCTACATTCTTGGCTAGGGGCAACCCCATTTTTGGTCCAAAAAAACCTACGCAAGGTTTCATTCCTTTGCATGGAGTGATGATAGGAGTTTACTCCTCACAAGGTCTTGGAAATCCTTAGCAAGGTTCGTTTCCTTCGCTAGGGATGTCGATCGGAGGCAACCCCTCCCACACTCAATGGAACCCTGAGCAGGGTTCAGTACCTATGCCATGAGGGTAGACTGGGGGAATCCCCAATCAAGGTCCTTGGAATACTATATAGGGAGCAATCCCTACACAAGGCATGTCATCCAACTATGGCAATCAACCAACGATGTAGAATCAAACACAAGCTCCTTTTACTAGACAAGGCCACCATGGTTTCTACCAAAAACCTAGCCAACAACCAAACTTTTCCTCACAACCTAGTGCCAGCCAAAATCTAGGCCCCTCTTTTCATTTGAATCCACCACAACCTAGACTACCTTTCCTGGAAAATATGCATTTGACAGACTTGTCAATATTGTTGAATGACCCAATCTGTCATGATCATCGTTTCCCCCCC
>JASDQU010025639.1:12062-29836 GCA_032191745.1 Picea mariana | reverse complement strand
TGAAGATGTGTATCATATTGTACTTGTATATATTCAAATGATCTTGAGATGTAGATCCGTTGTGTATTGCTCGCAGTTGCACTTTATATAGACATTTATATTTTGTCTCGTAGTCATATATAACATAGATCTATAGTGTACTTGATTGGAAGCCATGCTTAGTTCATCTCGAGCATGGGTATGCCCACCTCGGAGATATTATCATTTTTTTATAGATGGCACACTCATGAACACTCATATTGAGCTCACTCAACTCTATGCCTTCCCACTCGTAAATATTTTGTAATGTATTTCGACCATCAATTTCTCTTCTGACCTGACACATTAAGGGGCATATGTTATAGTCCAAAAGAGATGTATCTATGCATACAAGACATTGACCTTTCCAATTACATACTTTTCCAAAAGACTATTGAGGATTCCTCTTAAAAAACCTTTTTTTGGATAGTGTACACACTCTGCTGCACTGATAGACCATGTACACACACGTATTTCATTCTAGTTAGACCGCGTACATACGTGATTTTCATGCTAATTATCCTGTGTTTACCTCCAAAATTTGCAAAAAATATAAACTTGCATGAAATTTGGTGAAGTTTATGGGATATGGAGATTTTCCTAACCATTTTACCCCTTGTATCCCGTCCCCAAACCGAATAACCATATTTTTCTCATATATAAGGAGGTTTTCGGGAGTCGTTTAGAGATACAATAAAGAGAATAAAAAAACTCTGCCAAAATCCCTTCCCCTTCTTATCCCAAGATTCCCATCCTATTCTGAATTTTGGCCTCAACCTTCCCTTCCATCCCTTTCTCCTTATGCAACCCTCCCTCCTTCCCTAGGTGATAAGTTGGTTGTGAGAAGCTAATGTGGGATTGATGCACTTGGAGCCACGATAGAGGAGCTCGAACCTGGTTCATGGAGTGATTGTCAACAAAGGTTGTAATCCTTTTTATCTTAAAATTGAATAAAAGAGTTCATTCTTGTCCCAAAACCCTATGTCTACATGATTTTGTTGATTTGTGCATTTATATCTATGTATAAACTTTTAAAGTGATTAGTAGAGATAGTATATGTTGTTGCATTGTATTCCTAACCTTTTGCAAGTCAGCTTTGGGAGGAAACCAGTAATCTAGGAGACAGCAATAAGCGAAAGAGGACAACACCAACCGCAAGGACTAAAGGTGCAATCGTTAATCCTCTTCCCTCTCTTTCCCATCACTTATTTTAGTTGGTTTTGGGGTAGTTTAAGGGTAGAATTATCTTTTAAAGGAGTTAGCACTCTACCTAGGGGGTTTTCCCCATAGAAGAGATAGAATGCGAGACTAAGATATAGACGGGAGAATGTAGATATAACAAAACACAAGTACCTTTCTGTGCGGAGGCCAAGGTGGACATCAAGCCATATATTAAGGAATTTGATACCATCAAACTAAACCAATGGCTATAGAAAATGGAGGTATACTTCAACATGCATGAAGTAACTGGGAAAAAAAATATTGCATTTGCTCGATTGAATCTTGAAGGTCATGCTTTGGCATGGTGGGAGACTGATGCAGCAAGAAAAGAACTAGGAAATGAGTCACTAGTAATTGATTGGGAGGTGTTCAAGGAAGTTATAAAATCCTAGTTATATCCAATTGAATATGAGGAGAACCAATAGATTGTATGGAATTACTCCAGGAAAAGGCAATGACAATTAATGCAAGAGTTCACCACAAAGTTTAGGGAGAGAGTTATTCAATTGCGTCTCTCTCTCAAAATCCCAAATATGTCGATTAAGTACTTAGGGGCATTGATACCTCAAATTTAGCGTCAAATAATTCTATTCAAACCAAATATAATTGATGAGGCTAGTATTCAAAAATAGTACCTCAAGAGAGACAAGCAGAAGCAACAATCAAGCACACACAAGCAAGCGGAACCACGTGAGTAGCAGAAAAAGAAGAAAATAATAAGAAATGGAATGAGAAGAATATTGTACAAGTGACATAGGAATCAATACCTTCCACTAAGAAATTCAAGGGATGTGATTGAAAGGGACATAATGAGGAGGGTTTCTCGAAATTGCACCATGAGAAGAACCCTAAACATTTTTAAAAGAAGAATAAGAAAGAATTGATAACAATGGATGTTAAGGAAAGGGTGGAAAACACCTCAAAACTAAAAGAGAAGATCAGATGAACTAATATTCAGAAAGAGGTGGAATTATTTATTTGTAGTTGCAAGGAGGAGAAGGAGATGACCAAGTTGTTATACATCAAAATCCACATGAAACATAGCAAGTTTTATTATTTTGTGATCCTGGTTCACAATCCAACTTGATCTTTGCACAATTGCTTAAGAATCTTGGGATAGAGATGCAAGATCATCCACATCCATACCCCCCAGGTTGGGTAAGGAAATAAGTGTAATTGAATGTGAACAAACAATGCAAATTCATGTTTTCCATCAACCAAAACTTTGTCAGTGAAGTGGTTGTAGATGTGGTTCCCTTGGATGTAGGTGGAGTCATAGTGGGAAGCTTGTTCTTGTACATGAGAGATGTCATCGTTAGGACAAAAGAAAATCGGTATAGTCTAGTCAAGGATGGAAAGGAATATTCCATAAATGCACACAAGGATAAAGCCAAACTCTCTTTAATCAATTCTCACCAGGACGGAAGAATCATGGGTAGTGCAAATAAGCTTTCTTCGTTGTTTTTGAGAGAAGGAAAGTAGTAAGGTGAAGGAAACAAGTTGGAGATGAAGCAATTCCTGGAAGGATGTAAATTGGTATGTTTTATATTCTTTGCATGATTGTGGGTCCCATTATTAAGGGTTTTGGAGGCAGAGCCCTCAAAACAAAATTGGGGGTTTATTTGTCAAATTTTTGGGTGGTTTTTTTCCTTTAGTGGTTTAGTGGCACATGGTATTTCAGCCCATTCTTTTTCTAATCCTAATGAAGGAATTTGATCTAGGTGGATATTGTTTCCCACCCACCTATTCCACTTGGACCCCCACCATTTCTTCTTTCATTTTTTTAGTTTCCGCACAGCTTACTATTTTTAGCAGTTTTTCGGGTCCTAAACTTCCGAAGCCGTTTTGAGGCCCTAAACGACGTTTTTTTGGCATCAAACTTCCGGCAAATAACAGTCCATTCTGGACTTGATGTTCGCTTTCAATAGTTGTAGTCCTCAGATATATATTTCTAACGATGTATAATGTGCATCAAACAAAGATAATATGCTAAAGTTCCGACCCCTGGAAATTGATGTACCAATTTACCCCGACGGGGCCCATATTCTGGCATTTCATCTCTTAGGGTTAGGTTTTTGGATGTTTGGGGTTTTCCATTGTTTCTCAATAATATATAGGCCTTCGAGCCTCATTGTAACATAGAGTTCAGAGGCCAGTATCCACCACATCTCTTCTCAGAGACAAGCTATCGGTGCCCTAGCTAGTTTATTTCCATTCTGTCTATAAGCATATTTCAGTCATTTGTTATTAATGAAATGAAGTTTTATTTCCACTGCATCTTTGTGTTTATGTGTATTTATGTATTTCATTGTGTTCCTGCATAAATCTAGATCAAAATTAAGGTTGTAATCTAATCTAGGTCAATGGATTAGGGGTTTTTTGGATACCGCAAGATCCTATATATTGTATTGTAAAAATTGAAGTTGGATAATGCATAGAATTAGAGGTGTGGCTCTAAAATAGGTTGTTGGTTTTCCCGGTTGGATTTCCAGGGTAATTTTGGCAGCCACTGATGATTTTTTATTCTTATTACAATCAAAGTTACCACAAACATATTATTTCTTTCTGTAGCTACCATCACCTTTCATTTGTAAATATTTATGTTTCTGAGTTTCGAGGCGATGATTGGGTTAAGTTTATCTTATTGAGTTTTCTCATTTACATTTTCGTTTGTTTTGATTTAAATTGATGACTGTAAGCATGAATTTAAATGTAAAACTTGGGCTTGGTTTCATATCTTTTACCTTAGAAATCTCATTTTGAAGGCACCCATATATGGTTAAAATTCAAGTCTTATGGACTTATTGATTAATCCACTATCAAAATATTTGTATATTATGGGTATCGTGACTTCATTGGTTCTATGGTTTATTGTTGATTTAATTTCTTAAATGTTTGAATGCACAAAAACATTGTCTTAACAGTTGATATAGTTCTCATGAGCTCAATTGTTATATCATGATTCATATCAATTGGTACAGGCATGTTGTACCTACATTTTTAATTTACTTTGTTGGCCTGAATATTAATGAGACCATTCATTATGAGAATTGGGGTTTTGTACTGTGGAGGGTTTGGCATTCATCGTGCGTAATGGCCCGTAGTTTTACAATCCCTCTGATTTTCATTTTCCCTTACGCTTCTTTCCAAGTAATTATAGTCCCAAAACTTTGCAATTTTTGTGCCATTACATTTTTCATGGACCTCTCTCTGTTCCTCGTCCTCTGCAAGACAAAACCTACACCCTGTGATATATGTTGTATCATTTTCACAGTGTAAATGGCCTATATTTTGTATCGAGCTTAACGGTTGCCAAGATATTATGTCCCATGATGATGCCATATACGACCTGAAGGCTCATGGGTGGGATGTGTTCCTCAAAAAGTTCAAAGGCTACAATCTCCAGGTTGCACAGGCTTTTGCACACACTTTCGACGATTTTAGGGCCAAGGTCGAGGATGTACAGTTAGAAAGAACAGACGATTTCATAAGCAGGGTGACATGACTTCCATTGAAAGGAGAAAATTGGTTTAAGAACACTAAAATAGAGGATGTCCCATGGAGTTTATTCATGGCTTCCCGCAAATCCACTTATTGTACAAAAGGTATTCCCATTGCTTTTCTAAAACCTAGATGGCATAGTCTCGTTTTAATTTAGAAATAGTTTGTCACTTGTGAAGGCCGGTATGGGTTGGTTTTTCTATACCACATTTGGTTGCTTATTATTTTCATAGGGTTTGAGTTGAATATGCCCTTATACCTACAAATGAGCCTTTACAAAATTTCCAAGTGCTATAAGCGACAGAGCATAAATTCTCTGTTGAGTCTGTTCCATCATGGGCTTGTTAAGATACTGTTGGTTTCTCACCTATCGTGAATCAGTGATAGTTGGGAGGGTTTCTTGATCCGAAATGGATTTTCCCAGGTTGACAATGCAATCGCCCCTCATTTAATTGTAAACCCCAGTTTGGATAGACCAGTGATCGAAAGCCATGTCTTCAATTTATTTGATGGCTTTGAATTCAATGAACCAACTTCTATTGTTGATGAAACCCTTGTGGATAAAGAATTACCATGTAGATTTTCACCTAGAAGATATTTGGAATAGGTAATTACCGAATTAAAAGAGAAATATCACCATGTGTCTATGAATGAGTCTAATGTGAACAATAATGACAAATCTGTTGTGAAAAATTTCCTTAAAGGAAAGAAACAACAGAGCTCGGATTTAAATTTTAGGAATAAGAAAGATGGTCATTTGATTTATAGAAAATTAAGAAATCGAAAAAGTGATCATCTGAGCTCGATCATTACAATCGAGGTCGACGATCATTTCTCAAACCGAGAGATAAACGATTTCTTGGCTCATGAAGACCCAGAAAATCAATGTCCCAAGAAAGAGGTTGTTACCCCGGTTGAACAGTATGATTTTGTGACTAAGCCACCCCAGTGTCTCAAGGGAAAAGAAGGTTTTGAAGGTATTAGTCACGACCTGGAACAAGACACAGGTAAAAATGAAGTACCCATTATCGACTATATTCCACATCGTTCTGCCATTACCCCAGTGCATAGTGACAGCTGCCTAGACTGGATAGAGCGTTATTATAGAGATATTTCGATCTTACAGGCTCAAGTAAAATACTTGGCTACTCAAAATGCCCTATTGGAATGAGAGAACTTTGACTTGAAATCACACAAAGAGAGGGAAAACAAAATATCCAAGAAGTCCGAGAATATCATAATAAAAAACACAACCAGTTTCAAAGCCATTATAAATTTCAAACTGTCAAATCCTTCATTTGCTAATTTCTAATGGTAAAACGATTTTGTTTTGATTTTACTTGATTCTGTTATGAATAATCAAAATAGGGAGATTTAATTTGATATTTTTTGCTAATAATAAGACTAGCTACATAATCTATGATTATGTAGCCAGTCTCTTTTGAATAATAATTAGTATCGTTATCTGAATATTAAATCGGTTTTTCTATCTACGGGAAATGGAAGATTATTATGTTGATTGCATGGAGAAAACACTTTGAATCATATGCTCAAAATATTCAGTACTTTCTACCTTTTTATGTTTATAAAACTTTGGTTTATTTTTGACAAACCAACTCATGCATGAGTGGTAACTATTTTCACTATTTTTGTAATATTATCTAATTTTTTTGGATTCAACTCTATCTTGTATGATAAGAGCATTTGAATCCTGAACTATTATAAATATTGTTCACTCCTAGTAGTGAAGGGATCTTTTTGTTTGGACACATTATGGACATATGACTTTCAAGACTAATATGGAGAAGTTGTTCGCCCCTTGGCTTTAGACTAGCGTGGAGCTTACCCATTATGTTTTTCCTTTATCTTATGGAATTTTAATATGTTTATACATATTTAGTCTTATCATCGTATGACATTTCATATTATTCAGCACTTTAATTATGTCTATAATTTGTTTTCCTATAATATATCTGTGATCAATATTTCATTTAAATATCATGGATTTATGTTGGATATTGGATGATGTATTACATGAATGATTTGTATTAAGTTTCTTCGATTATAAGTGTTCATCATTATAATATCACCAGATCTGTATATTTACCAGTTTACTGTTATATTCTTGTTCCAAAACATCTTTTAGTTTGTTCTGGGAATGCTGGCACCATTCTATTACAAGTTTTCCTCATAGGAAGGACAGCTAGGAGCTTGAATTGCACAGGGACATAGACTCAGTTTAGTTAATTAATTGCAGGTTAGTTTATTCGTATTTTTTTTCTTTAGTTAGACTATTTATTAATGAAATTTGAATAGTTTAAATTAGCTTTGCATGTTTATCTTTTCTTGTTTCAATTCTATTTGATTAGTATTCTTCAATTCTTTAGATTTTAAATATTAAACAGAAAACATAAAATATATGTGTTTTCTTTATCTACTTCATAAACATTTTCAAAAACATCTATTTCGCAAGATATCTAGTAAATATCGCAAAATTGTATATACATTGTTTATAATCATATGCACATAGCATCTTCCTTTTGTGATTTGTAATTACTAAATTTATATTCTTAGTATTATAGATTCATAGATTACTCTCATTTCTTTTATTTTTAGGACTTTAGTTGGCTAACGGAGCCATTAAACCCATCAGGTCATTTCATTCCAAACAACTTGGGTTATTTAGACAACCCCGGTCTGGATTTGACCTTCCAATTGACGGTGTGTCATTTACGCCCGTCAACAAATGGCACTAGAAGGAGGGCCTGAATTTAATTCATGGAACATGGAGGTCGCAAGAATCCTCCCCCACACACTCGCACTCTTTTCGTTACACGTAGTCACTCAGACAATAATGTTACACTTGAAACAACAACTACCTCAAATGATAACCCTGATATTCCCATTAAACTGGTGACACCAGTTCCTCAAGGGGTCGATGTCCAAGAGATTGTTAGTCAGTCACTCATAAGAACTCATAGTGCCTTAGCCCGTATTAGACAACCTGGTAGACCACTTAATCAACCCCTTGATTTCATGAATATCAAAGAACAACTTCAAGGCACTGGTCTACCCAAAAACCCTTTAGGTGGAAATACTACCAATCCCACTGAAACACTCATCCCTAGAGCAGGAGGATCCAGTATTCTACCATCTCCACCTGATTATTCTCCATCCTCTTCAGGAGGAGAGTCTTGAGATGAAGGTAGCTCTTCATCAGAACCATCTCAGCCTTCGACACCACCAACTACTATGGAAAACCAAAATAATACCGCCAGACCTTGGCTTGATCAAGATGTTGTGGTTTTACCTGGACCCCAACACCCATTACCTAATCATCCAGAGAAATGGCTACCTAAATTCGATCCAGATTCAAAGAAGTCCATTGAGGATCACATCAAAAAATTTATGTTGGCCATTAGACTCTGAAATGTTGAACATGAGGATGTAGTATGCATATTATTTCCTTATACTTTTGAGGGAAATGCCTCCACATGGTATTTTGCTCAACATCCCCAGACCATTGTCTCTTGGGACAAGTTTGAAACTTGTTTCTTGGAAAAATTTGGAGATGATAAATCTCCGGAAGTCTTGGTTATGGAACTCTCCAGCTTAAAAATGAATCGTAAGGAAAAATTAAAGGACTTTAACCAAACATTTCTCACATTAAAGAACAAAATCCCTGTTGATTCGATGCCCGCATAAAGTTTAATGGTTGCATATTATGCTAAAGCCTTGCACAATAACGTATCCATATGGGTTAAAAGGTCCAACAAAAATACTTTGTTAGAAGTCTTTGAGGAGGCAAGTCAAATTAAGAAACATATATGGAGATTAAAATATAATCTCAATAGTGAAGTTGAAACATCCTCATCCTCTAAAAGGAAAATAGAAATTCTCACTAGGCCTCCTCAAACTAAAAATCAACAAGAAACTTTAGACTTAGAGAGCTTACAAAAATCTTTCCAAAACCTATCCAACAGGTCGTTGACTTGAAAATATCAGTCGAGGAGGAATCCACAAGAAAAGGAAGTTTCAAACCTCCTTTCATAAAGTCTTTCCCTCCCAACTGGCCAAGCCCGACCACAGAAGGTCTAAATTTCAAAAGTTTACAATATGGCTTGCAAACTATCTTAGAAGCACATGATAATTTTTCTTTTGGTCCTCCTGAAAATTCTGATGATGCAGTTGAGGAAGAGGTACCAGAAGAGGAGAACTCATCTCCCCCTGTTTTCGGTCACTTGTCGAACATTATCTTCCAAGCAAATTTTGAAACTGTCCACCCCTACAACACAAGAAGCAAAATGAAAAACAAACCCCCTTCTGAAGTAAGTAAAAATGTGTTTCTGAAATAGTCAAAGAAAACTGAAATTAAACAAAGCTTAGCAGCCCCAGTTTTAGAATATGATTTAATTGAAGATCTAAAAAAATTGAGGGCTAATATTTGTGTTTTTGAATTGCTGAAATTTCCCCTTATTTTGCAGAAAATGCTTCAAAGCATCGTTGAAAACAGTAAAAAGAACGATCCTAGCAACAAAAAATCAATAGAAATTAATTCAAATGCAGCTAAAAATGTCCCAGCTAAAAAGGCATCTGAACCTCTAGACAAAAGGGACTTAGCAGAAAAAACTGTAGCAAATGTAGATAAAATTATTTTAGGGACAACAAAAACAAATCAGCAGAATTTTGTTGTTAACACTCACAAAAATGTCCCTCCCTTTCTGTTAACCTTTGAAATTTTTAATAGAAATGTACATAATTGTATGGTCGATACCATTGCATCATCAAACATGATGCCTCTATATGTATGCAAAAACATTAATGCAGAAGTTAAACCTTCTGATCTCAAAATCGTTCAGCTAGATCGAACAAACGTTAAAGTAATTGGTGAGCTTAAGAATGTGTTAATTAAACTATCATCCAATCCTAAATTTCATCAGATAATTGATATTATCATTGTTGATATCCCTGAATTGTATGGTCTGTTTTTGAGTAGATATTGGTTAGAATAGTTGCACGGTTACTTTTCCACAGATTGGTCTCACTTGTGGTTTCCTGAAAATGGACAGCCCAACAAAATTAGGATAAACAGAGAAGGTTATATTAAGCATACTATAATGGATCTAAATGATACAAATGAGTCTTTCGTTACATCTGCAAATTCATTTGAAACATAGGGAATGAATACCTTCTGTGGTAATTTCGTGACCGAAATTTCTTCTATCATTGATCCTGGGCAGCAATATGAAGTTACAACCTATACTTAGACACCATCTCTGCCAAGTATGCCAAGTACTACTGACAACGCACAGACCTGGTCCTTATACTTTGACGGATCCAAATCCAAAGAAGGATCGGGTGATGGTTGTATACTCATCGATCCTGTAGGTAATAAGACTTTTATTGCTTGCTGGTTAGAGTTCGAATGTACTAATAACACAACCGAGTACGAAGCACTACTACAAGGACTTGGGAAATCACTGGATATGGATGTGCAAAATTTGATAGTATTCAGTGATTTGGAAATCATGGTTAAGTAGGTAATAAATTCCATACATTGTTTATTACCACACCTGAAAATCTACCAAACCAAGGTATGGAGTTTGATGCATAAATTTTCAACATTTAACATAAATTCCATTCCTAGATTGAGTAATTCAGAAGTTGATTTATTGGCCAATGTTTCTTCTAAGCTATTGCACGTTGAAGGTCTTTTCCCTAATGCATTTTCAATTGAACTGTGGTTTAGGTCGTCGATCCTGGATAACATCACAAATTGGAGAGTATTTGATGATGGCTAGAAGATTATCAACTTTCTGCATATGGAAGACACCTTCCAAGGTGCAATCATTAATGAAGGAACTCATGCTAAGAACATCTAAAACTTCACAGTAATATTTGATCCCCGATCTCCCAAATTGACGTCCGAGCTGGTAAACTCTATCCCTAGATTTGTTGTAAGACTAGAGAAATTTTATGACTTGCATTATAAATTTAGAGGGACAGTCAATTGTAAAACTAAAAGTTCCTCTTTAATTTATGAAACGGATAATTTAGGAACAAAGTATAATCCTCAAAATATTAATCTGGGAAAGGGATGTTTTGAGCAAGAAAGATCCTCTTTTATAAAGTTATTTAAAGAATTTAAAGACGTTTTTGCTTGGACGTATGATGACTTGAAAACATTTGACCCTAACATCATACAACATGTTATCCCTATGAAACCCTAGACTCAACCTTTTCAACATAAATTCAAGAAGATGCACCCTAAATTGGAACCAACTGTTAAAAAGGAACTAAACAAATTACTAACAGCAAAGATAATTTTCTCGGTTAGGCACACACAATGGGTGTCTAATTTAGTCCCTGTAAGGAAGAAAAGTGGTGAAATTTGACTCTGTGTCGATTTTCAGAACTTAAACTGAGTGTCTGATAAAGACAACTACCCTGTTCCTCCAATGGAACAAATTCTACAGCAGGTGTCTGGTTCCAAAATACTATCTTTGCTAGATGCTTTTTCAGGATACAACCAGGTCCTTATGTCTCCCTCGGACCAGGTTAAAAACACCTTTCATACCCCATGGGGAACTTACGCCTACAAGAAAACTCCCTTTGGACTGATAAACATCGGTGCCACTTTCTAGAGAGTAATGGATTTTTTTTCATGGCCTCATTAACCAATCATTCATGGTCTATCTTGATGATGTCATTGTCTTCTCTAAACACAAGAAAGATCACTTGTCTCACCTTAGGACTTTCCTAGAACGATGCCGCAAGTTTGGCATATCTCTCAACCCTAATAAATTGGTCTTTGCAATGGAGAAAGGAAAATTGTTGGGATTTCTAAACTACCCCCTCCTTCTTCCAAAAAAAACATGTAGTCCTTTTTGGGAAAGATTAATTTCGTCAGAAGGTTTGTCCCAAGATTCTCATAAATGGTTAGATCATTACAAAATTTAATTAAAAAGGATTTTTTGTATCGTTGGGGATCACAATAAAGTTAGGCTTTTGATTCAATTAGAAAATAAATAATAGAGGCCCCTTCCTTGAGGAGTCCCGATTTTTCTCAGGATTTCACTCTTTACACCTTTTCTTCTGACTGATATTATGTTGCTATTCTTACACATAAAAATGATGAAAGCAATGAGATACCCATTGCCTTCATGAGATCAACTTTTAAAGGAGAAGATCTTAATTACCCAGCAGTAGATCAGTAGGAATATGTTGTTTTCAAAGAAGTGAAACACTTTCAGTCTTACCTATTGAAATCTAGAACCAAGATTATCATTCCTTACCCAGCTGTAAGAAACCTGTTAGTACAAAAGGAACTGGGTGAGAAAAGGGAAAATTGGATGACATCACTACAGGAATATGACCTTGAAATAACCCCTACACAAATTATTAGAGGTCAATGCATGTGTAAACTAGTGTCTGATTCAGTTGAAGAACAAGAAATTCAAATAAACACCTCAATTGTGAATCGGCATAACGAAAAACAGATCAGTTGTGCACAAGCTACTTCTAATTCTTGGTATGAGAACATTAAATTTTATTTAACACATGGATCTTCCCCTCACAATCTTGATTCCAAAAACAGAAGAGCACTTAGGCTTAAATCTTCATCTTTCTAGTTAATAAATGATGTATTATTTCGAAGGAACTTTGATGGTGTTTTTCTGCATTGTTTGGAAAAGGAAGAGTCAGGAAAAGTGCTAACTGAACTTCATGCAGGTGAAGCCAGTGGTCACTTCGGTGGAGATACCACTTCCCACAAAGTGTTAATATTTGGGTACTATTGGCCTACATTGTTTAAATATGCCCATACGTTGTCCCGTAAATGCATAATCTGCCAAAAAGATGCAGGACGGGTGAAAAAGGCAGCATTCCCTTTACAGCCAATTACTGTAGATACACCTTTTCAGCAATGGCGCCTAGACATCATAGGACCAATTAATCCCTCTTCTTCATAGCAGCACAAGTATATCCTTACAGCAACAGACTATTTTACAAGGTGGTCCGAAGATGTACCTTTAAAAGTGGTAAACACAAGTTAGGTAGTATCTTTTTTGAACTCTCATATCATCACTTGATTCATCATTCCCAAATGTCTGGTTTTTTATAATGCCTCTTACTTTTTGTACCTTCATATGAACGTTTTTTCTCTGGAAAAGGGGATTAAACTGAAGTATTCTGCAAGATACTACCCTCAAGGAAATGGCCTAGCAGAGTCAACAAACAAAAATTTAATCAAGATTATTAAAAGGACAGTTTCAGAAAATCACAAGAACTGGCACAATGCATTGTATAATGCACTCTCGGCTGATAGGGTAACCCCAAAATCCTTTGTTGGTAATTCCCCATTCTTCCTCATCTACGGAAGAGAAGCAATTCTCCCCCCGCATGTCTTACTTCCTTCCCTGCAATTGTTGCAGAAATTTCAAGAAGAGGAGTGCACTCCTCTAGAAAATCGAATAAATGCCTTATTAAAACTAGAGGAAGTGAGAACACGGGAAAAGAAGAAACTGGATCAGCACCAGCAAATCGTAAAAAGTTGCTTTGATTCAAATTAATATTCAGATAGGAATTTTGATGTCGGAGATCTGGTTCCAAGTGGGATAAATTCCACGAGGGTAAGGGGGAACAGACTAAGTTCCAAAACCTATGGCTGGGACCATTTGTAATTTCTGAAAAATTGGGTCCCAGCTCTTTCCGTCTGCACAATTTAGAGGGACAACCAGACACTTTCCCAGTGAATGGCCAGGCCCTCAAGAGGTATTTCACCTGATTATTTATGTTCCACCATTCTATAAATATTTTGATGTTTTGTTTTTTGTTTTTATTTTTGGTTCTTTTCATTTTTCTTAATTATGATTTGTGTTCTAAAAATAATTATGTCTGATTCACCATTACATTTGTGGAAAGGAATCAAAATTTCTCATTCATTAGCAGCAGTTGATAACTTCCCAAGAACTTGAGCACTAAATGCTAAAACTCAGATCAACAGAAGTAAGTTTCTGTTTCGATCAGTGTTTTTGGTTTTTTCTTGAAATTACAAGTAGATGTGATTATCATCAATAAACTTCTAACGTTGTCCCTGTTGTAAGGAAAAAAACTCAATTGTACCTTTCCATCATAGATATGGTTTCCTAACAGAAATCTAAGTGTCCAAAGTGTGATGAAGGTCATCAAAAAGGAGAATGATATTTAAATAATCAAAACTTGTATTCCAAACTATGAGATTTTTAGTATCACCCCGCCCTCTTGAATATTATTAAGTTCTACAAATTATAAACAAATTCTAGAGGGTTGAAAGCACTATAATGTGTGGAAAGTGTATGTAAACCCATCGAGACATTGAACAAGTCTGTTGGTAGTGGGTAAATGCATGCATGATACCATGGAAACTTCGTCGGGGTATTGAACAGGCTTGTTGGTAGTAAAGCAATGTCAGGTTTAAGAATATCCTCAGGTGTGTCTTTCAATTTGATCAAGTGAAAGGATGTCTCGTATCATGAATGGATGACTCTTGGATAGGATAGAGGTACTAGAGTAGGTCAAATGACATCCCTGCCGAGGCTATGGACGCCTGCTAGAAGTAGTGTCCATGTCAAAACTATTGAATTCAACTACATAAACATCGCTAAACTTGTAATATAAGTTAGATGTTGGATTACATTTCTTAGACATAAATACATATGATGTTAAAACTGCATTATTTTTTACTTATGATCGGAATGCTTGACGTGTTGTTAACTGTTTCTAAAAATTCATTTCATCTGACTCACCCTAAAATGAATTTTTTGGTGATGCAGAGATAACTACTTCACCTAGTATGTCACCATTGTTGGTAGCCATCAATGATTTTTTATTCTTGTTACAATCAAAGTTCCCACAAAGATATTATGTCTTTCCATAGCTGCCATCACCTTTCATTTGTAAATATTTATGTTTATGAGTTTCGAGGCGATGATTGGGTTAAGTTTATCTTATAGAGTTTTTTCGTTTACATTTTTGTTTGTTTTAATTTAAATTCATGAATGTAAGCATGAATTTAAATGTAAAACTTGGTCTTGGTTTCATATCTTTTACCTAAGAAATCTCATTTTGAAGGCACCCATATATGGTTAAAATTCAAGTCTTATGAACTTATTGATTAATTGACTATCAAAATCTTTGTATATTATGGGTATCGTGACTTCATTGGTTCTATGGTTTATTGTTGATTTAATTTGTTAAATGTTTGAATGAACAAAAACGTTGGCTTAACAGTTGATATAGTTCTCATGAGCTCAATTGTCATATCAACATTCATATCAATCGGTATAGGCATGTTGTACCTATGTTTTCAATTTACTTTGTTGACCTGAATATTAATGAGACCATTCATTATGCGAATTGGGGTTTTGTACTGTGGAGGGTTTGGCATTCATCGTGCGTAATGGCTCGTAGTTTTATGAGCCCTTTGGTTTTCATTTTACCTTACGCTTATTTCCAAGTAATGATAGTCCCCAAACTTTGTAATTTTTGTGCCATTACATTTCACACAGACCTCTCTTTGTTCCTTGTCCTCTGAAAGACAAAACCTACACTATGTGATATCTGTTGTATCATTTTCGCAGTGGAAATGGAAAATGTATTTTGTATCGAGTCGAACGGTTTCCAATATCTTATGTCCCATGATGATGCCATAGACGACTTGAAGGCTCATGGGTGGGATTTTTTCCTCAATAATTTCAAAGGCTACAATCTCCAGGTTGCACATGCTTTTGCACACACTTTCGACGGTTTTAGGGCCAAGGTCGGGGATGTAAAGTTAGAAATAACAGAGGATTTCATAAGCAGGGTGACAAGACTTCCATTGAAAAGAGAAAAGTGGTTTAAGAACACTAAAATAGATGACATCCCATGGTTTTTATTCATGGCTTCTCACAAATCCACTTGTTGTACAAAAGGTATTCCCATTTCTTTTCTAAAACCTAGATGGCACAGTCTCGTTTTAATTTTGAAACAGTTTGTCACTTGTAAAGGCTGGTATGGGTTGGTTTTTCTGCACCACATTCGGTTTCTTATGATTTTCATAGGGTTTGATTTGAATAATCCCTTCTACCTACAAATGAGCCTTTACAAATGTCCAATCATTATAAGCGACAGAGCATAAATTGTTTGTCGAGTCTGTTCCATCATGGTCTCGTTAAGATACTCTTGGTTTCTCACCTGTCGTGAATCGGTTATAGTTGGGAGGGTTTCTTGATCTGAAATGGATTTTCCCAGGTTGATGATACAATTGACCCTCATTTAATTTCAAACCCCAGTTTGGACAGACCAGTGATCGAAATTTAGGCCTTCAATTTATTTGATGTCTCTGAATTCAATGAACTAGATGTTGAGTGCTCAACACACCCTAAAAGTTCTATGACCACTTCCTTTTGGGTACCACCTTGTCTTCTACCTTCGATTGTTTTCACCATGGCTTAAGCTTGATAACCTTCTTATCTAATATGTTTCTTATCCGAGTTTCTCTTCATCATATTAAGAACCATCTTGAGAAACACCACCACTGATCAAGGGACCAGAGACCCAGTTTTCTCCCAGCTTACTTGAGAAGTTTGGCATCGGTGAAATATTAAGGTAGAGAACATTGTATGGGAGGTCAAAACAGCTGAGTGTCGACATTCTTCAGCGTCAATCAATAAGAGTATCTCTTTTACGCATATAGTCTCCGAAAATATTTCGTCGACCACTGGGCCTTTCAGCTTCGGTAGAGAAGTGTAATCATAAGCGTCGTACAAAAGAGGATTTCCAACACCGACCGTCGACGCCCGAAACATCACCGGTACTGGGAGTTTTATCAAGAAAATAGCAAATGCTAATAAACAATCTAAAATAGTAGTCGATCCCTGATGAAGGTAAGACGTGATGTGACATTTAACCCCTAGCTGTGTCAAGTACTCCACATTCAAAGCTTTAGTTAATTCGTAGATCTCACATTAGTTACTAGCTCGTGTGCAAATCAAAAGGGAATTGTTAAACTCACTGATACAATGCATCTCCACCCACGCCTCTGTCGTCAACCAGTTAAGTTTCAGTGGCAGAAATCTGATAGTGTTATATTTTGAAATATGCATTTATCACCCGTATTAACTAATTGATATGACTAGTAGAATATCCCAGTTATATTCTTTTGAGTCCTTTGTGTGATCCCACTCAATGCAGCAAGGAATTCAGAACCAATGGGAGAACGAAGCCACCAGTCCAAGGGAAGCATCTGAAGTCCAGTGAGTATTAAACAGTTTTCTTGGCAAGCATTACAGGTATGGGTTCTCTTATGGATTTATGTTTAATTTGTATATGTTCGCACCCGATGTTACTATGTATATGTGTTTAAAGGGGGTTCTTATTATAGGTATAATACCTCCAAAGAATCCATCCACCAGGAAATCACCATGGGCACCAAAGCTGCAAGAATCGGAAATAGGAGAAAGCTCCTCCCCAGCGGTTGCAAGACAGTTAGAGTTTGCTCCTAAGTTGATGTCCATCATCAAGGTGATCACCAAGGATCCCTATTTCCAGCCCCTGGCTTTCAGGCATACAGAGGCAAGCGTTGGAGCAAATACGATGTTTCCTCACTAGGAAGAGGTCTTCAAGAAGATCAAGAGAGAAGAGCCCCTCGAATATAATCCGCACAGTGACCCTGATACAAGGAATCTCGATGAAGAGGTCGTCCCAAACATTCGCAAGGCTTATCTGCACATCATGGCAAGCCAGTCGCCAGTTTTCCCTTGCGTCGAGCTCTTAAAGTGGCTCATTGATCACACCTATGCACATAAATGTTCGATTAATGACGACAATGTCGAATGCGTCGAGGTTTTCTTTCCATTAGAAGTTCAGAAATACTACAAACTCAATGAGTCCAGAGAAAAGTTGAGCACTGATTTCGTAGTGAGTTTCTGTGCCTCTCACGACACTAGCAAAATCTTGGCATCCTGGTGGAGGGAAGACAAGAAATTTATCAACCAAACTTTTGGCTGGTACCC
>JASDQU010025638.1:10004-34386 GCA_032191745.1 Picea mariana | reverse complement strand
TGACATCCAAAGACCAGAGTAGGATAAATGAAAAAAGAGGAAAGAAGAGTTAAAAAATGAAATGGATCCAATAAGTTCAAATTGAAGGAATCTTTAGGTGCGATAGTTCGTTGGAGCAGCCATAGAGAGCACCCCGACAACTCTTGGGAGGAATGTAAGCTTGCAAGTGAGTGTGGCAGCCAGTGGTGCCCAACAAGAAATAAAAAAAATTCAATAGTATGGAGATTGATGAGTCAGGACCCATGATTTGACATTATCCCACAAGAATTCCTATCTCATGCATTACAAATTTCCTTCATCAGATACTTCATGTGGATACTCAATCCCTGAAGGTATGGTGTTGAACTGACAATGATGGTCATATAAGATATACGCTTCTAATTGAATCACAAGAGAATATTCAAGATCGACTAGAGGATATATTCCTCCACATAAGAGATCTCATGGAATCTGCCCCCTTACCAAATATACTTCTTGAATATTCCAAATTGACAGATAGTGAAAAAGAATCGACAAAATATTTTAGAGGACGATTCATAGAATATATAGATAAAGGATGTCAGACAGATGATATAATACCAAACAGAGAAAAAACACAATTATCACTAGAATACGGTTTGACTAAAGTCCAGTGGCAGATTGTGTTAGTCGAGTCCTACAATCAGATTTCAACTCCCCGAAGTAAGAATGTAGCGACTTCCCAGTCGAATTATAATAAAAATCTTGCAATAGTTCCACTTCTTAAAAACCCCAAGAAAGTCACAATGGGCCTCAACCATACCATTTACGAAGGTGATGAAGATCTCAAATGACATTGGTTTGTTTGTGAGAGATTTTGGGATGCAACCGACATTATTGATGAAGACAAGCAGATGGCACAATTTGGTGTCACGCTTCCAACCAGGGCCCTCACCTAGTTCATGAATTTCACAGACAACCAACAAAGATCAAAGGAAGAGATAAAGAAGAGTTTTCTCACATTGTTTAAGACACAGGACGCAAACCACTTGGCTAGGAAAAAACTGAAAGAGATCAAACAAAGTAAAGGAGAATTCATGTGAGAATACGATAAAAGATTCAAAGACCTATTACGTCAAATTCCTTATGTAATATACAAAATATTACTTGTACCATTAGAAGAATGGTATGTGGCAGGACTATTACAAAACAATTGAGCACCATTACAAATGTACGGCATTTAATCGTGTGAGGAGGCATTGAAAAAATCTTAGCACATAGAGATGGATGATGAAGAAGCACCGAATTCATCAACAAGTGAGAAAATATTAGAAGAAAAAATCACATAATTAAAACATTCCATAAAAAATATTCCCATTTCACATAATGAACTCTGGTGCACCATTTTCTCTAGTGAAGGACATACAAAAGACTATTGTAAATTTAGTGATGCACTAGATCCAACAATTTGACCTACCCAAATCAAAACATTCTGTGAAATCTATGAAAGAATAAAAAAACATGCAACGAGGGACTTCCCACATAATTTAAGCAACGCCCGACCAAAATGCTGCTATATATGTGAAAAAAACAACCACTCTACACAAGAATGTCAGTTAAATGGGAAAAACAAAGTGAATGTTCATTCGGTATACCACACACAGACGGTCAACCAAAATGTTGACCAAGGAAACAAAAATGGATGCATAGGTCAAGGCCATGAGATTATAAATGAAGAGGCAAATACAAAGGAGGATGAGGAAAAATAGGTAGAGGACGTGGTTGAGGCAATTACTATTGCTTTAACTATTGGAAGTAAGACCACATAAGTCCTGACTACCCCATAAAAGACAAAACCAATCTCAAGTTATGTAATATATGTGGAGTGGGTGACCACTCACTTGAATATTTACCTATTGTATTAGAGAAAGTGATGAACACGAGAAACGTGAACCTCTTGCATACAGTGCACAAGCAAGACATTCCAAATTCCAAAAATCTTCAGGCAGTAACAAGATTAGGGGTGAGTGAAGACATCTATCCAGATCCTCCAACTCAACAAAGGGGATACTGAAATACATATCCTGACCCAAAAAATGCGAGAAGCAATGAAGTTCCTTAAAAATATTGGCCAAGATAAATCAAATGGATACAAGGGAGGACAATCAAGCATTCTAGACACTGCTCTAGGATAATTTCTCCAACTATTAAAATAAATGCAGTTAGTCGGTCGCCTTATCGACTTACTAGACATTCTAAGAGAATACAAAGAGGATCAAAGACCAGTTAAAAATCTTCGACAATTGTCACAGGAGAGACATACAAATGACTTTGACCTGCAAGTCAACCTAGAAATCAATGGACACATGATTAAGAAAATTGTAGTTGACTTTGGATTGCAAGTAAATGTCCTCCCTAGAGAAACATGGATTCAACTTGGAAAATGCTCGCTAGTTCTAACAATGAACTTCTTAAAACTAGCAGATCAAAGGTTCAATGAATCGATTGGCACACTCAAAAGTGTCATAACTTCCATAATGAGGATTCCAACAAGAGTTGAATTTGAAGTAATTGATCTGGTCAAAGGAATTCCCACATATCTTGCATTAGTCGCAAGACCATGGGGTCGAAATATGAAGGTGAAAATATCACTTGAAAGGGACAGGATTAAACTAAAAGGTAGTGACAGGAATATCATCATACCCTTGGACCTAAAAGAAGGAAACCTTGGGTTGAAACATGGGATGAACCCCAGGAGGCTCGTCGTCTGTTCCAAATAATGAACGAACACAAATACAATGTCGAGTCAAACTATAAAGGATAAATCTTAGTTAGAACACCATTATCGATAGGGAAAAATTTAGATACAGAACTTTACAATTGGCAAATGGAGAATTATGAAGCCCAAGCTAAAGAGTGTTGGTTGATAGAGGCAATCCCAATAAAAAAATCAAGAACATGCTTCTTAGTACAAGCAATCCCTATCATACTAGAGAAAAAGAGAAATGAAACACCAACTCTCATTCCAACTAATACACAAATAAGATCGCCCTTGCGGTTTAGTGAAAGAAATTCCTTGATATCCCATGTCGATGAAGTATCCAAGTCATTCGTAGAACACAGGAGGGTACAAAGTTTAGCAAAATCCTTCACCGTCAAGGCAAACCAATGGTGGGAAACCCATGCACCACGAATTCAAGCATGGAACACTGCTACCTTATACTTTGTAGAACAATTTGGTGGAAATAATTTATCAACGCAAGTCAATATATTGAATTTCAAACCTGGGTTGCTCACATTCATCAATGTGGGAATGAGTGGAGAAGAGTAGGATATAGGGATAAAAGGGTATGACCACACATGTTCCCCAGTACATTGGATGACATACCACATAATTGGTACACAATTGAAGAAGCATGTGGCCACACATTTAGTTGGAATGAAATACAAGAAAACTTTATCAGAGACCTTGAGTTCATCCTGGAGGAGGTGCACTTGCGAGAGGCCACAAAATAAATAAAAAAATTTCTCGAAAATCCAAATCTTGACGAAATACAAAAGAGAGGCAAAGCCAAAGTTGACATAGGGTCGACTTTGACTTGCAATTTTGTGTCAGAAAAAAATCAAGACAACATAACAGGTCATCGAATAGACATGGAAAACATAATTTTCCATAACAAAGATTTCATCGGAAGAGAAGTCATCCTGGAGTAATAATGATGTAAAGACGGATTATTCAGTATCCAAGGAAGACAAAGAATATAAATAAAAACCCAACTTCACCCTAAGTTATAATGAGGTTTTAGAAGGAGAGTGATAACTAGATGAATCCAAAGCCCCAGAGTAGATGGACCCAGAAATTAAAACTAGGGAATTTGACATCTCAATAAATGGTCAATCGAAAATGGCGAGAATAGGTGACTATTGGTTGAATAAACAAACTACACAAATAGTCGACCTATTGGGAGGATATTAGGACGTCTTTGCATGTGATTTCAAAAATATGAAAGGATTGGTGCAAGAGATGGGGGAGATGAAAATCGACCTCATCCCTGGGGCCAAGCCCATCAAAAAGCATCCATACAAGTTAGCACACAAGTATAATCCCATAGTCCAAAAAGAGATAGAGGAAATGTGAGCCACCAACATCATATACCCTATCAACAAGTCATAATGGGCAAGTCCGATGGTCATACAACCTAAAAATCATGACCCAAAGAAACTAAGAATATGTTTCTATTGATATTATGGTAGCTATGGGAGGTATTAAACTCTACGTGTAACCTTTGATGAGACTAGAATATTTCGGGAAGCAAGAGAAACCCTAAACAAATGTGTAGAAACCCTAGAAGACATGTTGGCTCAATAAAAGAATTAATCTTTAAGCGTTAACCTCTAAAAGAAGAAGTTGACCTAGACAAGTGACAAAGAGCGCTATAAATAAGAGGGCGCTAGAGCTCATTTGTCACTCTTACTCTCACAACTGCATAAGACTAGCAGTGCACAAGTTTGGAGAGGGAGTGCAACTGCAAATGGGATTTTGGATTTTGGTTGGACTTTCTCTTGGTTATGGTTTGGAATTTCTTCTTGGTCTTTGGTTATTCTTTCTTGGTGTGCTACTCTTGGAGAAAGTGCGCTACCTTGGTTGGCTATTGTTCTTCTTCCATAATTGTTCTTTCTGTCAAGGTTAAGATGGTTGGGGGTAGCCTTTGTGTCTATGGTTGGGTGACAACATTGCTATATTGTCTATGGAAAAACAAAAACATATCTTTATTTCTAACATGTTATGGGCCCACACTATCTTCATACAACCTAACCACTGGAAGATAGATTGGGAATTTATTTGTTAAGCTCGTTATGGAACTAGTGACAATTGCAGCTAGGTTTTATGATTATGCAGCTGCAACAAACCCTAACCCTTGTGTTTAGGTACTTATGATGAAACATTTGATCTAATTCCTTAACATCCTAATGCACCCTAGCCTAGTGCACCTCTTGGTACTCTCAGCTGGAAAAAATATCAGGTTTGAATTTTTGGTCAAAGTCAGAGTCAAAGTTTGATTGGTCAAAGTCAAAGGTTGAAAGGTCAAATTCAAAGGTTTACTTCTGGTCAAATTGATTTTGTGGTCAAAGTTGAAATTTTAGAGTTTCTAGCTTGTTCTAATCATTGAATCTTCTGATTGAGTTTCTAATCTCTTCTTGTCAAGATGATATCCAGTTTAAGATTGGAAGACAAGTTGGACGATGTTACAAGACTTCAAAGGTATGCACTTGTATATGCTATCCAAGTTATATCATCTAGCAAAACATGAGTGTGTGTTACGAGGAAAATCACTCTATGGCATGGGGTAAACCACAATAGACGTAAATGACTGCATAAATCAACTCTATCCTCAAGTATGCTATATAAAAAAATATGCTAACAAGACAAGATAAAGAGCCTACCTCATCCGGATGTTCGTAGAAGACCACCGTTGAGCATTTGACTCAAAGCTATACACCTGCAACTTGTCCTCAACAACCAAGATACACAAGCATATGATGATAATATATAAAGTTATCACATATAATAACATAATCCATCAATATTCATAACAAATATGCCCATGGAATAATAATTCAAATATTTTCAAGACATTAATTGGACGAGAAAAGAGTATCTCTATTAAAATATGATTCACAGAAGTGTATGAATGACAAACTTTCGTGCCGACACTTCTCGAAACCGAGAAACTAAGTCCCTTCCAGCTGGGCCTCCACCACTTCAATCCTCCACCAAAGGCAAGCTCATATAAGAGAGACAATGAGGTTCTCCATCAAAGAAGAAAGAGCTTGGGGGCTGAACACTATGTTTAGACTTAAAAGGACAAAGGGTTGCAGACTCAATATGAAGTGAATAATTTCTTCAGAGTAATTTTTCTCTCAAAGTTTAATTCTTTCTCCTCTTCCACCACTCAGATATGGCTCATTTATAGCTTTCAAATGGAACTAAAGGGTCCAGTCAGAATGTTTCCAGTATATGGAAGGTCAAGGATCATGGATCTCGTGACATGACATGGAAACCTGACACCATTTTTTAATTTTGGGAACAAAACCCGATCTACACAGACTGTAGTGGTGCAACCTATGTATACGCATGTTGTATAACTATTATGGTGTGTATATGTGGAAAAATATGTTTTTTAGCTCTGGGAATTGCAAAAAGGGACTTCAATTCTGCATAGGGAAATGGAAAAAGCCTTCTGATCAAGTTGCATGGGGTGAGGAAAATATTGCTATAATAGATGCCCCCTAATGTGTGAGATCAGAGGAGTATCTGCGATGGTCGAAATACATTATAATTCCCAGAAGTGGAGTAATGGATACCCAGTTGGATGAACTAGTTGCTCATAAGAATATTACAATCCATAATGACTTTGTAGATATGGCTGCCAATTTGAATTACACTGTAGATCCATGTGAAAATATACCAAACAGTTGTTCATGGCCATGAATAGGTAATACAAAAGGAGTTGTATGCCATAGGCTGTCATAGTCATGAACAAGGCCCAGTGGAAACCGGTCTCAAAATCAATCTAAAGATATCTGTATACAATAGAGTACAATTTGATCTCCCATAATCACTAAAGTCATATAGGTACTGGTCCAATGAATGATAGCAACAGATCAGGAAATATGTGACTATGAACTAATGTCTTCAAGGATTCTACATGATGTGCTAAAGGTGCAAGTCTACATTATGTGAATAAAGGAGTTGAGGTCGAACACAATGAGACTTCATTTGATTACTGGTCATTAATGTATACCATTAACAAACACGAGACAACCTACCGATAATGAAAGTAGGTGTCAAGGCACTGAGTACATTCTTACAAGTGTGAATAAAGGAGTTGAGGTCGAACACTCGAAGAATCCATCGATCAAGAGACATTGATGTATTCTCAACTGACGATGGAAATAGAACCTGCCACTGATGTCTGCAAGCCTTTAGGTACTCATAGGACTCTAGGCCTCATTTCCATAATAGATGGGCTAAAGTCGATGGAAGGAGATCCACTGAAAGGAGAGAATTAAGGCATCTCTCATCAGTCAACATGAGGTATAAATAAATAGCTTAATGATTTGAAGGAGCTCGGACGATGAACATGTTCACGAACCAACGACCCTGTGCATCTTTCACATGCACTAGATGCAAGCAGTGCACGAAAAAGACCCTCTGAATAGCAGCCAATGAGGAAAATTGCTGACAAAGGCTAGGAAACCACCAATAAGGCTTATGGAATCCAAGACACTGCATGAATCCCAATGTGTGAATAGATTTCTTACCGTCGAACACAAGGGAAACCCCCCAATCAGTGACCAATGAGGAGATGTCGACTGCTGGGTTCAAGGTTACCTACCCATAAGGAAAGTAGGACTAGGGTGCATGGTAGGACAACAACTTCATGTAACTCTGAGACATACTAAGGGTATGACTGACATGCAAAGTCAAGAGTTCTAAGAAATGGCCGACACAGGTTGATGGAAATCCTTTGAAAAAGAGCATGAGACATATGGATGACTTTGGCAGCATAGACTCAATGATGAAACTTTGTGACGTAGGAGGCATCAATAAAAATCTCCATAGAGACTAGAAGAGTAACCAGCCGGGGGAGTAAACTCAAAGTAACGATATCATCTTCCTAAGGTCATGCTAAAACCCAAAATTTTGATGACAAGTGGACTCAAAAGTTTGTGCTCTGTTCAAAGGTGACATGACTGCTTCCAACATGAGATAATAGTCCTTTCCCACCCATATTTTTTTGTTTTTTCATAGTCAAATGAATGCTATGATACATAGGAGGAAACAAGTGTCGTGAGTATGAAACTAGTTCCAACAGTGGACCATACCTATGCTCAATGCAAGGAGGTGCATGAAGGACATGGACACTCGGGGAAATGTTTCCTCTTGGGGTATAGGGTGTCAAACTGCAAAGAATATAAACAGGGCTCTGCTTGGATGATGATTCAAGCTGCTGAGATAATAGGATTATAATGCGAAAGTGGGAACCATCAATAGGCTCAATACTGCAAGAAGGAAGATGAGATGCAATTACAACTTAACTCCAAAGAATATCATTTTTCGTAAATTTAGTCCCCTTGGTCCGAAAAAGTATAAAACACTACCCAGGAGAACTCTTCTAGCCACTAGTGACCAGAGTGTTCCTTTTTCAAAATTAGTCTACTTGGTCCGAAAAAGGGTTAAACTTACACCAAATACACGTCCTTTTAGATCCAATTTACGAGTGTGAAAGGGACAGGTCACTCAACAATCTTTTCGCTTTTTGGGAGAGTCAGAAAAGAGCTTAAACAAGACTCATGGTAGTCCCATATGTATATGTTAGCATGCCTATAAATAAGAAATGAGGTTCGAATGCAAAGTCATATTAGCTATAAGGGACTCTCAGTCCTATGGAAAAAATCTCTGCATGGGCATCCAATGGCACACAGGTTCTAACAAGGGTGCCCATGTTTGGTAAGTCTCTACCATTCACTAACGACACTTCTAATAATAGAGAGAAGGTTCCGTGTCGCTAATAAGTGGGTCCATACCTAAGGCATATGGATCTTAGTCATAGGATAATGAAAAATACAAGATGGATTGATGGCCTATCCTATATGCTGGCCAAATAGATAATACGTGCCAAAGTCACGAACGAGAGAAAAAACACTAGAACCACAAGAATCCCTGGACAAAACCACCAAAAACAACTCCTTCCACTGCATTATTAGTCCACTAGGCAAAAATATTAGCAAAAATATGTAAAGTAGGTAAAGTTTTTCTATAAATAATAAAAAAAAACCAATTTACCATATTATTTGTATTTTTTACCCAAATAGTGCATTTTGGACTAAATTTCCCCCGATATTCAACATTCTATTGCAGGAGATACAAGTGACGGATTTGCAAACCGTCTGGACCAAGTAAGTCTTATTTCTCTTCTCTTCATTTCTATTTGTTTAAAATTTGAATTTAGGCTTCAATTTTTGAGTATTTTAAGGCGTAAATTAAAAACGAGGGTGTACAAGGGATGTAACTCATCGGGTCGCGTATACGTTTCCCTATACGCAACTGTTATCAATAAAAACTGCATATATGCATCCCTATACGTGACTGTGTAAACTGCAACTCGCGTACAAGTCTGCGAGTAGAATTTTTTAAAAGGTATTGACTCAAAAATTGGTTTTAAACTTGTAGGATGGTGCTAGAGTGGAGAGAAAGAGTGCATGAAGAGGTTGATGCTGTAGTAGAAAGAGATCTAGGGGCCCAAATATGTGGGCTTTATAATTTTTTGGCTCTCAAAGGGATGAGGGATCAAGTGAGGCTGCTCCAAATGATGGTGAACTACTGGGATCCAGACACAAAAGCCTTCAACCTCCATGGGAAACCATTGAGGATTGAAGTTGAGGACATATATTTCTTGACGACATTATCATGTTGGGGTGAGGTTGTGAACCTGAAATCCTAGGGATATGAGAGTGGCATGAATATAGAGGGCTACATAGCCACTCACTGCATTACAGGGACCAAGAAGGTAGGGAGCCAACTCTTGATCAGAGCAATCAACAACTTGAGTCTCAAGATCATTGTCCTAGTGTTGGCACAGATCACAGTGTTAGATTCGTTGCATCAAGCATATAGGCCATTGATGTTATACTCCATGGAGTGCTTGCAACCTACGGTTTATGATTGGTGCACCTCACTACTGGACAACATGAAGGGCCAACTGATAGACTACAAACAAGGTAGAAAGATGAACTTCGAGTTCACATCTAATATCTTATGTAGTTTATTCTTCGAGCAGGTTCTAGGCCTGGGACCTAGAGTTGATATTGTTCCTCATGGACCTCACGATCCAGCCATGGCACGGTGGACCGAGGTGATGAGTCTGTTGGGGGGTGGTAGGGTACCAACACCCTACAATGATGATTTTTTCTTCTGGTGGCGTCAACAGGTGATAGCTATGTACGAATGCCCATATGCAGGGATCAACTTCAAAGGAGATCCAAATATTCCATTACCACTAGGTTCCTCTTACAGAGACATAGGAATGAAACAATTTTCAAATATATTTCATTTTTTTGTATTTTTGTAAAAGGATTTTTTTTTTTTTTGGATGATGTCAAGTACTAAATTAAACATGTATGGTTACACAGATATGGGTCTGTGACGACCAGGTAGACTCCCACGACACTGGTGGAGGCACCGGGAGGACGAGCCACTGAGAGGAGACACTGAGGGAGTGCTTCAAAACGTGCAGGGCAACCTGTATCATTTGACACAAAGAATTCCCATTGTTCAGGTAGAGGATCTGCCATAGGCAATGAAATGACAGGTGATAGGTGTGCCCCGTGCTTGGGTGCGACTATTTTGGCGTCTCAAAAATGTCATACTATGTTATCATGACACACATTCGGCGCCACAGGCATAGATGTCATGTTGATTTTATTGATTGGCCGTATATGAAATCAGGAATCAGAATTTCATGATTCAAAATGTATTGAAAACGTATTGTTCTAAGTAAGCCCGAAACCTGAAAGGTTAAAAGATGGTTAATTAACTCCTTTAGAGTTTTAATTTGTCGTGATTAAAAGTAATTCACAGAACGTGCGTCTAGACTTTAATAACACTTGAGATTTCTGTCTTTTATTAAAATGGAGAAAAGAAAACACTTCGGGACTTTGGTACCGGTCTTTTTGGACTGATAGAGAGGATTATACCTTATGAAAAGATGAAACCCGAAATAGAAAAATATTACTTTTAGAGGTAAAAAATTTTAAAACTAGTTTCAACACAGTGCACGAAAAAGACCCTCTGAATAGCAGCCAATGAGGAAAATTGCCAACAAAGGATAGGAAACCACCAATAAGGATTATGGAATCCAAGACATTGCACGAATCCCAAAGTGTGAATAGATTTCTTACTGTCGAACACAAGGGAAACCCCCGAGTCAACGACCAATGAGGAGATGTCAACTGCTGGGTTCAAGGTTACCTACCCATAAGGAAAGTAGGACCAAGGTGCATGGTAGGACAACAACTTCATGTAACTCTGAGACATACTAAGGGTATGACCGACATGCAAAGTCAAGAGTTTTGAGAAATGGCCAACATAGGCTGATGGAAATCCTTTGAAAAAGAGCATGAGACATATGGATGACTCTGGCAGCGTAGAATCAATGATGAAACTTTGTGATGCAGGAGGCATTAATCAAAATCTCCATAGAGATTGGAAGAGTAACCAGTTGAGGGAGTAAACTCAAAGTAACAATCTCAGCTTCCTAAGGTCATGCTAAAACCCAAAATTTTGATGACAAGTGGACTCAAAAGTTTGTGCTCTATTCAAAGGTGACACGACTTCTTCCAACATGAGATAATATTCCTTTCCCGCCTGTCTTTTTTTGTTTTTTCATAGTCAAATGAATACTATGATACATAGGAGGAAACAAGTGTCGTGAGTAAGAAACTATTTCCAACAGTGGACCATACCTATGCTCAATGCAAGGAGGTGCATGAAGGACATGGACACTCGGTGAAATGTTTCCTCTTGGGGTAAAGGATGTCATGTTGCAAAGGATATAAACAGGGCTCTGCTTGGATGATGATGCAAACTGCTGAGATAATAGGCTTATAATGTGAAAGTTGGAACCATCAATAGGCTGAATACTGCAAGCAGGAAGGTGAGATGCAATTACAACTTAACTCCAAAGAATATCATTTTTTGTAAATTTAGTCCCCTAGGTACGAAAAAGTATAAAATGCTACCCAGGAGAACTCTTCTAGCCTCTAGTGACCAGAGTGTTCCTTTTTCGAAATTAGTCTACTTGGTCCGAAAAAGAGTTAAACTTACACCAAATAAACGTCCTTTCAGATCCAATTTACGAGTGTGAAGGGGACAAGTTCACTCAACAATCTTTTTGCTTTTTGGGAGAGTCAAAAAAGAGCTTAAACAAGACTCATGGGAGTCCCATATGTATATGTTAGCATGCTTATAAATAAGAAATGAGGTTCGAATTCAAATTCATATTAGCTATAAGGGACTCTCGATCCCATGGAAAAAATCTCTGCATGGGCATCGAATGGCACACAGGTTCTAACAAGGGTGCCCATGTTTAGTAAGTCTCTACCATTCACTAATGACACTTCTAATAGTAGAGAGAAGGTTCCGTGTCACTAATAAGTGGGTCCATACCTAAGGCATATGGATCTCATTCATAGGATAATGAAAAATGCAAGATGGATTGATGGCCTATCCTATATGCTGGCCAAATAGATAATACGTGCCAAAGTCACGAACGAGAGAAAAAACACTAGAACCACAAGAATCCCTGGACAAAACCACCAAAAACAACTCCTTCCACTGCATTATTAGTCCACTAGGCCAAAATATTAGCAAAAATATGTAAAGTAGGTAAAGTTTTTCTATAAATAATAAAAAAATAACCAATTTACCATATTATTTGTATTTTTTACCCAAATAGTGCATTTTGGACTAAATTTCCCCCGATCTTCAAATTTCAATTGCGGGAGCTACAAGTGACGGATTTGCAAACCGTCTTGACCAAGAAAGTCTTATTTCTCTTCTCTTCATTTCTATTGGTTTAAAATTTGAATTTAGGTATCAATTTTTGAGTATTTTAAGGCGTAAATTAAACACGAGGGTGTACAAGGGATGTAATTCATCGGGTTGCATATACGTTGCCCTATATGCAACTGTTATCAATAAAAACCACGTATATGCATCCCTATACACGACTCTGTAAACTGCAGCTCGCGTACAAGTTTGTGAGTTGAATTTTTTAAAAGGTATTGACTCAAACATTTGTTTTAAACTTGCAGGATGGTGCTAGAGTGGAGAGAAAGAGTGCATGAAGAGGTTGATGCTGCAGTAGAAAGAGATCTAGGGGCCCAAATATGTGGGATTTATAAGTTTTGGGCTCTCAAAGGGATGAAGGCTCAAGTGAGGCTTCTCCAAATGATGGTGAACTACTGGGATCCAGACACAGAAGCCTTCAACCTTGATGGGAAACCATTGAGGATTGAAGTTGAGAACATATATTTCTTGACGATATTATCACGTCGGGGTGAGGTTGTGAACCTCAAATCTCAGGGATATGAGAGTGGCATGAATATAGAGGACTACATAGCCACTCATTGCATTACAAGGATCGAGAAGGTAGGGAGCCAACTCTCGATCAGAGCGATCAACAACTTGAGTCTCAAGATCATTGTCCTAGTGTTGGCAGGGATCACAGGGTCGAATTCGTTGCATCAAGCATCGAGGCCATTGATGTTATACTCCATAGAGTGCTTGTGACCTACGGTTTATGATTGGTGCACCTCACTACTGAACAACATGAAGGGCCAACTGACAGACTACAAACAAGGTAGAAAGAGGAACTTTGAGTTCACGTCTAATATCTTATGTAGTTTATTCTTCGAGCAGGTTCCAGGCTTGGGACCTAGAGTTGATATTGTTCCTCATGGACCTCACGATCCAGCCATGGTACGATGTACCGAGGTGATGAGGCCGTTGGGGGGTGGTAGGGTACCAACACCCTACAATGATGAGTTTTTCTTTCGGTGGCGTCAACAGGTGATAGCTATGTAAGAATACCCATATGCATGGATCAACTTCATAGGAGATCCAAATATTCCATTACCACTAGGTTCCACTTACAGAGACATAGGAATGAAACAATTTTCAAATATATTTCATTTTTTTGTATTTTTGTAAAAGGAAAAAAAAAATATTTTTGGATGATGTCAAGTACTAAATTAAACATGTATGGTTACACAGATATGGGTCCGCAACGACCAGACGGACTCCCACGACACTAGTGGAGGCACCGGGGGGATGAGCCAGTGGGAGGAGATGCTGAGAGAGTGCTTCAAAATGTGCAGGGCAACCTGTCTCATTTGACACAAAGAATTCCCGTGGTTCAGGTAGAGGATCTACCATAGGCGATGAAACGACAGGTGGTAGGTGTGCCCCATGCTTGGGTGTGACTATTCTGGCGTCTCAAAAATGTCATACTATGTTATCATGACACACATTTGGCGCCACAGGCGTAGATGTCATGTTGATTTTATTGATTGGCCGTATATGAAATCGGGAATCGGGATTTCGCGATTCAAAATGTATTGAAAATGTATTGTTCTAAGTAAGCTCGAAACCCGAAAGGTTAAAAGATGGTTAATTAACTCCTTTAGGGTTTTAATTTGTCGTGATTAAAAGTACTTCACAGAACGTGCGTCTAGACTTTAATAACACTTGAGCTTTCTATCTTTTATTAAAATGAAGAAAAGAAAACACTTCAGGACTTTGGTACCGGTATTTTTGGACTGATAGCGAGGATTATACCTTATGAAAAGTCGAAACCCGAAATAGAAATTTTTTACTTTTAGAGGTAAAAAAATTTTAAACTAGTTTCAACTCAGTGCACGAAAAAGACCCACTGAATAGTAGCCAATGAGGAAAATTGCCGACAAAGGCTAGGAAACCACCAATAAGGCTTATGGAATCCAAGACATTGCACAAATCCTAATGTGTGAATAGATTTATTACCGTCGAACACAAGGGAAACCCCCCAGTCAGCGACCAATGAGGAGATGTCGACTGCTGGGTTCAAGGTTACCTACCCATAAGGAAAGTAGGACCAGGGTGCATGGTAGGACAACAACTTCATGTAACTTTGAGACATACTAAGGGTATGGACGACATGCAAAGTCAAGAGTTCTGATAAATGGTCGACACAGGCTGATGGAAATCCTTTGAAAAAGAGCATGAGACATATGGATGACTCTGATAGCATAGAATCAATGATGAAACTTTGTGATGCAGGAGGCATCAATCAAAATCTCCATAGAGACTAGAAGAGTAACCAGTCGGGGGTAGGGATGATTTTAAGGATGGAAATTTATTTTAAAATGTAGAAACCTTGGCGAATCTTACTAATCCTTCATATGCCAACTATAAATCATTGGCGATAATTTTGTAAAAATATTCAAATTTCTAAGGATTTTATATAGTTTTTATAAAATTTTGGTGATTTTTGAGGTAAAATAATTTTATCCTATAGAATTTGGGCGAATCATTTTTAAAATAACGAATCTTGTTTTTGGAAAAACCATGGAAAATTAGCCCATGAGCGAAATTTAGCCCCTAAAATCATCCCTGGTCGGGGGAGTAAACTCAAAGTAATGATCTCAGCTTCCTAAGGTCATGCTAAAACCCAAAATTTTGATGACAAGTGGACTCAAAAGTTTGTGCTCTATTCAAAGGTGACACGACTTCTTCCAACATGAGATAATATTCCTTTCCCGCCCGTCTTTTTTTGTTTTTTCATAGTCAAATGAATGCAGTGATACATAGGAGGAAACAAGTGTCGTGAGTAAGAAACTAGTTCCAATAGTGGGCCATACCTATGCTCAATGCAAGGAGGTGCATGAAGGACATGGACACTTGGGGAAATGTTTCCTCTTGGGGTATAGGGTGTCAAGCTACAAAGGATATAAACAGGGCTCTGCTTGGATGATGATGCAAACTGCTGAGATAATAGGCTTATAATGCGAATATGGGTACCGTCAATAGTCTCAATATTGCAAGTAGGAAGGTGAGATGCAATTACAAATTAACTCCAAAGAATACCATTTTTCATAAATTTAGTCCCCTTGGTCTGAAAAAGTATAAAACACTACCCAGGAGAACTCTTCTAGCCACTAGTGACGAGAGTGTTCCTTTTTCGAGATTAGTCTACTTGGTCCGAAAAACAAGTGAATCACATTCTGATAAAAACAAATGAATCACATTCTGATAAAAACAACTGTCATGAATCTTACATGACAGAAATGCTTGCACAACACGTCCTTAGGATTATAATTTTACTCACACGGATTTCTGCCTGCTTTAAATCCCCTCTCGGGTCATAATACTGAAAAAAAACCCTCCTCTTCTATGTCTCATATACAATATATAGAAAATGATCCCTTACAACAATTTGTTCTAGATCCATAAAATAAGGGACATGTAGGTATCTTAAGCCCTAAAAACCCTAAGGGACAGCTATCTATTCTAACAACTTATAAAAAACTAGTAAACAATTTCAACAAAACCTTTGATTTTAGGCTAAGTACATTCCACAAAATTTGGCTTGAAAACAACTGTATTCCACTTGGAAGCATCCTTGGTGATCATTCCTTTCATTTCCTTGATGTAGGAAAAATCATTCCAGCTATCACAACCTCCTCGGATCTTCCAACATTTGACTGTTCATGCTAATCACAAAACATGCATTTACAAGATATCCCGTAATTCCTGTGATTTTTATTTTCCATAATTAAGTGCCTTTGACTAAGATATTGTTTGCAGTTTTATGTATGCCATTCTTCCTTTGATTATGAAAATGGTGGCCTTGTTTTATTAGTCAAAGTACAAAAATGCCTTACCTAAGTATTCATCATTTTATATGCTTTGCATACGAAGTGAAGCAACAACAAATTCTCCATAATCTAGCATGTTATTTTCATCAGCATCCACAATCTCCATTAATGTCTTTACTTCTGATTCATCCAACTAGGAATTGATCTTATGAAGACCTACATATTTTGTGGCAGTTTTGGAAATGGACACCTATGCATTCTTTGGCACTTCTCATTTGCATTGACAGTTTGATGAACTTGGTATTTGGATACTGAATGTTCCCTTGTTTTTCTGCGAGAGGGTGTAGATACAAACACATAGGTATTCATGGAAATATGGGCCTGTGTTGGATTAACCAAACCCTCCATGCATTTTGTCAGAGTTTTACTGAAGCATTAGTTTTACTTTAGCATTTGGCGGGCTTTCTCCATTTGCATGCTCGATAATTTCTTAGTGGTACACTTGTCTTTTGAGTGATGGCAGTGAGCTTTTCACCTGGATTCTCAATGCATGGTTTGAGTGTTCTTCCTTTGTGTGTTCCACCTGGAAGATCAACACTCTGGAACTTGGACCCAATGGTTGCTTCATAACCCAAACGTTAGTTGACCAGTGATCTCTTTTAAACACCCGACACTTGGTACTATCGAGTTTATCTTATAGATTATTAAGTGCCCATGATCTATTGGGCATGCTCGACACCTAGATGCTTGTTTTTGGTTCTTTACACTCATAAATTTTCCCTTGACACACTTCAATATTTGTTATGACACTCAAATTAAAGTGTTTTCGATAACTTGGTGATCTGCTCGATGCTTGATGTTCATAACTCAGATTGTGGTCAACGCTGAATAACACACTTGTCACCTCCTTTAATGTTGTTGTTTTGTGCTTAGGGAATAATCCCACATGCATAATGGATTGATGTTTGGAAAATGTTTATATTACCAAGATTTTGAGCACTAAACAAACATGTCATGCACATTCTAAGCTCCTCCCATCCCATTGCTTGAGCTCTTGATGCTAGACTCGAGCGCTAGGTTGGGACCTTGTATGTTGTGTGATTTGGCTTGTAAAATTAGGTTTATAGGTGGATATTGGGCCTCGGGCCCAATACATTTTGCTAAAAATAATTAAAACCCTACACAGAGACTCGAGAGCTAATTATCCTTAAAAACATTTTTTTATTTGCCAAAACTTGTAACTTTTTCCCAAAGTCCATATCTCCGGCGTTGACGAAGCTGGCGCTACAAAAACGCTAGAATTAAAGAGTGCTACGAAATCTCCCAAGTTTTAAGGAGCACTACAAAATCACCAATTCACTAGTGCTGCTAAAGTCCCTGATCAATGCAAAAGTGTGATTATGTTGCATAATTGACCATAGCGTTGCACAATTGACCAAACTTGATGATGCAAATTTATGTGCTAACACATGCATATTCTTTAGTCTTCTCTGTCTTTGTGATGGGAGATTCTTCAAAGTAGAGATTATATAGCTTATCCCAAAGTTCTTTAGCTGATGGACATTCTCCCACTTTGTCTTTTACCGAATCAGGTAATCCTTCCAAGATAAAATCCACTGCTATTTTGTTTCTCCTTTTCAATTCCTTCTTAGATGCAGTCTTTGGAGGTTTCTTTGTAGTAGTGTACCCTGTAACAACTGAGTGCCAAATATCATATCCCCATTCTTGCAAAAATGTTTTCATTCTAATACTCCACATTTCATACTCTTGACCATTATGAAAAATTGAACAATGGTATTCCACTTTTTCTCTCCATGATCTACCTTCCAGTGGTTAAACTGCTTCCTGAAAGAACTTGCTCTGATATCAATTGTTAGAATACTGAGAGGGGGGGTGAATCGATATGAGAGATTTTAGTACATTTAACCACAATATGTATTTCTTAAATTTATGATCAGTTCATTAATAACATTCAAAACATTATGAGCGGTATAAGTAAACAATGAACAATAAGCAACCACACAAGTACACAATACACTAGAAGTTTTAGTGGAAACCCAATGCGGGAGAAAACAATAGAATGCTTTTCTTATATGTGAGAAGAATTACATTCATAGGAAGCACCCACTTCCAAATTATCCAGCTGCAACTGGAAGGAGGCTCCAATCCCCTATTCTCATGCTTCAACATGAAGGAAGCTACAACTCCTTGAATTCTCTGGCTCCAACCAGAAAGAGGCTACAACCCCCTATGTTCTTTGGAACCAACCAGAAGGTGGCTACAACCACCTATCTTTACCCCATCCTACTGCCCTTAAATACAAGTGTATACCAATTTTCGCTACCACAATTTATGCCACTGTCACTACCACTAATTCTGTCACTTTCATTGCCATTATCTTTGTCATTATCATTGCCATTGTCTCTGTCATTGTATCCAACCTCTCACATCAACCTGTCACTGTCACTCACTAGAAAATTTGGGTCATTTTGCGATGACTATTTCGACGCTCTTGCGACGTTATGTCATGGATATTGTGACGAATCTTGAGTCTCTCAAAAGTCATATCATGGAACGTGGCAATTTCAACAAACTTGAATTAACGTCGCAAGCACGATGACCATAGGGAACTTCTCACAATTGTGAAAAAATAAGAAATATTGTCGCCAATACGACAATATAGGAAAACTAAGTGAAACCAACTGTTCGTCACAATTGAGACGACAATTTTCGTGGTCTATATAGAAAATTCGTCTTAGGATTTTTTATTGTCGTCGAAATTGCGACAACAAATTTTCTTGGTTTATATAGCAAATTTGTTGTAGAATTTTTATAACCGTTGAAATTGCGACAACAACTTTTCTTTGTTTATATAGAAAATTTGTCGCAGGATTTTTTATTACCATCTCAATTGCGATGACAACTTTTCTTGGTTTATATAGAAAATTTGTCATAGGATTATTATTGTCGTCGAAATTGCGACAACAACTTTTCTTGATTTATATAGCAAATTTGTCGCAAGAATTTTTATTGTCGTCGAAATTGCGATGACAACTTTTTTTGGTTTATATAGAAAATTCGTCGCAGGATTTCTGTTGTGTGTCGAAATTGCGATGACAAATATTTATTTAAAAAAAAAATACAAAAATTATTTTTGGGCGAAATAAATAAATTTTATTTTAGAGAAATCTTGTGGGAATTAATGCTAACTTCAAAGTTAGCATTAATCCATGTTAATCCATTATGGGATCAAATATGCACTTGAAAGTTATTTTAAGCTAATATATGGTAAGAGTGTGCCTCAGGAAGAGGCCAAATAAGGCCTCCAAATTAAAACTTTAGCCTAAAAACCAAAAGCGACTTGGAAATGTGCATGAAACTATTAAAACTTTGCTTAAGTTGTTTGGTTTCCATGCCATAATAATACAACCATGAAAAATCGATTACTATAAGTCCCTGCTGCCCAAAGGGCAGGGAATAATAAAATAAAACAAGCCTTGGAGAATACAAATGAAAGTTGAGGGGATATTATAGCTATAGGTAAGCATGCATGTATGAGTTCATAAAAATAATGATGTTTCAAGGAACACAGTTCTAACATAATAGATTGCGTACATGATTTACTACAAAAGGTTTTCATAATTGTAGGAGGGAATTGAACACTATTTTTAGTATGTTCCTAAACATTAATAGAAAGAAATTTCATCCCTTATTATGTTCCTAAACATTAATAGAAAGCAATTTCATCCTTATCGATTTTCTCATTTTTTGGTATTCAAAATCTATGGGAAAATTATATTGACACTAGGAACAACATTTGGTAAGCTAATTGTATGCTCTCAATATTGAAGGCATATATTCTCATTATGTATATCTATGTGCATAAGTGTATTTAGTACTAACATAATGTTTTACAAGACAATTCATGAATGCTACATTAACATGCATTTTCTATAAGATCCTAAAATATTCATGCTCAAGTACCAAATGTAAATAAATGTACAATTCATGAATGCTACATTAACATGCATTTTCTATAAGATCCTAAAATATTCATCCTCCAGTACCAAACGGAAATATATGTAATGAATGTTCACTAAACTACTTCTCTCAACAAAGAACTATAGTAATCCTCCAAAGAAACCATATTTCCATATGCATTCAATATGTTGATTAAGTTGATTCCATAAAATTGGTAGCAAGTAGCATTAACATGGAGCTTTCCTATTTCTCATTGCATTGACTACACTTTAGGGAATTAACTTGGTGGTAGCTTGGACTTAACCATGAGGTTTTTGGTTTCTTTTTTATCATTTCTTTGTTCAAGATTTTATCATGTAATTACAATAATGATCTAAGGAAACCACCATTCTAGAATAAAAATCACAATTGGCAAGTTATGTTAGCTACAAGTAACCATGAATGTATGTGTGCAAAAGAATAATGATATAGTTGAGTGGAACACAGTTTTGGAAAAACATATTTTGTACAATATTTGCTACACAAGGCTTTCATAATTTTAGGTGGCAATTGCATATTATCATTACCATATTAATAACTATCAATAGAAAACAATGACATTATTTATATATGTATCCCTCTTTCGATATTAAAAGTTTATCTATGATGAATATCTCTTGAAATTAGCTCTAACATTTCATAATCTAATTGTACACCTACTATAATGAAGCTATATATTTTGTTTATGTATAGTTGTATTCTAACATGTTTATTTATGAGAATATCCAACCATGCTACAATAACATGGGTTTTCTACAAGAGCTTTACATATTCACTTTCAAGTAAGTACAAGGCAATAACTATATGGTGATCTACTAAAATAATTATATCTAGCCATATAAGATTTCATACCAAACAAAACCTATAAGTAGAAGGAAATAACTAGAAAATCCATTCACTAAACTACTTCTCTCACAAAAATAAAAAGAACCACTTTCTTTTGTCAAAGTAGACTAGATATGGGATTTAATTTGTATAGAGATAAATCCATACACATATGGGCACATAGGATTTGATACCAATGAAAATATATAAACAAAAGGCTTAACTATAAATATGAATGACTCAACTACAATTTTGACATAATTCAAAACAATTATGGTATTTCTTCAAAATAGTAATATAGGTTCAATGTAGAATAAAGTGAACTTTTTTCAATACAAACGTGTCATGGTCACCAAAATCCCAATGCAAATAGAAACAAGGGGGAAAACACCATGAATAAAAAAGGTTATTGGGATTGAAATCATTGGGATCAAATTCTATAGGAGTCCATGAAATTCA
Organism: Picea mariana; assembly: GCA_032191745.1. Lineage (NCBI taxonomy): Eukaryota > Viridiplantae > Streptophyta > Pinopsida > Pinales > Pinaceae > Picea > Picea mariana. The sequence goes on along the minus strand of JASDQU010025638.1, from coordinate 12,702 downwards.
ACTAACTCTATAAGAAGGTCAACATGAATATCCACTAGGTTTTATACGAATCTTTGTAATTTTGCTAAGTCTAGGTTCTATAATTTTGGTAGAAGCATAGGAAAATCTAGTTAACACTGGGCACCTTGAAAAATAACAACCATGTCTTAAGAAAAATAAAGGGAACTACTAAGGTTGAATCAAATTTCATGATAAATGTATATCATAATACCACGTGTATTGATTCTATAAGGACCATCCACTAAATTGATTCTCTTCCATAGGTAAAAGTAGCTATGGATGTTCCATTAAAGAAAAATTAGGAAATAGGTATTCTCATGATCAATTTAGAAAACTATATAACAAGTTCAACAAAGTCATAGGGGTTGTGTTATAGGCATTCCCATTATCAATTTAGAAAACTATCTAACAAGTTCAACAAAGTCATAGGGGTTGTGTTAGCTTTCGAGGTTACTCTAAAAGTGTTTACACCATGTTTGGGGGTGCTTAATGAGATTTGGGGTACATGGTGTATGATTATCCCTTGGATGGTTTGATATGGATTTTCACATTGGAGGTGGTTTACTTAGTGGTTGATTAACCTTAGTTGAATGCTTGCATTACATACCTCCTTGGAGTGTTGGAGATAATTAGATAAATTGGGACATTATTTATGTTGGCCAAATTTATATTGGTTGCTTTCTTAGGAGGATTCCCTACATTGGACAAGAAGCATTGAAATTCTAGAGGAGGAAATTGAGCCCTAGACAACATAGAATAGCTTGGATTCTTTCATGGAGGCATGAATTTGACTTGGGGATGCGTTGGTTGTGATAGTGTTCATGTAACTAGAGTGGAACTAATGGATCATGTGGCTTAGTAAGTGGAGTGAAACCAATGGAGCGTGTAGCTTAGGAGATATTATGGAGTCCTTAGATGCTTGATAAACATTGCATAAACCCATACCTCTTCAATTATTTTTCCATCAAAATCAACCCACAAAAATTTGGAATTGCTTCTTCATAATCCAGAGATCATCATGGGGAAATGCAAAGAGGGAAAAAGGCCCACCATTGGTATGTGAGTAACTTGGTAAAAAATATGGGGTGGCTGGGATGGGCAGGGGAGGGGGTGTCATCATGGACCCTGGAGGAACAATTGAAACTTCTTTTGCATGGGGACTTGGTATTTTTTCCAACAACCAAGCAAAAGCTAAAGCTTATGCACTTTGGAAAGGATTGAAAATTTCTAAAGGTTCATGTGCTCAATCGTTGGTTGTAGTGAGGGATTCAAATACAATCATTAACCATATGGAATTCATTGTGCACTACAATAGTCTCATTCAACTTCAAGGTTGTTTTCTTGCTGAGCTGACAAAACAAGAATTATTTGGTCTAGAGGCAAGCAAATACCAGATGGTAGAGTATAGGATATATGTTTATGGAGGGAAACTAAATGAACGAGACCAATTTTCAAGATGGTTTGTTAGCAATGACATATGCAAGTTATGTTTTATTTGTTTCAATATTTTAAATTCACCTAGTTATTTCTAGACCTAAAGTGTTATTAAATGCTCCATAAATAAATGTGGGTCTATTACAAAGGTCACACAATTTACAAAACATAAAGTATCAAATCCATATGTATGTTGAAACTTAAAATTTTATTAAATTAAATTAAGAGACGTGTCAATCCCATGGGGAAAACCATGCCAAATCCTAAAACATGATATGTGAAGGATGATCAACTCAACTGGCACAAAATTTATATGAGATTCATTTAAACTTTACTTCAAATCTAGAAGTCAAAACTTAGATATATTTTGATGAAAAAGAGAATGACATATATTTTCAATCCATATGTGCAAGAATGTCACGTGTCATCTCCTGAAGGTATCACTTGTCTCCTTAACTCTAAATTGATGACATCATCAATGATATGTGGCAACCTATGATTTGTCCATGCCTCAACAAGATAACTTGATAACATCACCATGATGATGTGGATATATATGAACCCGTTTTGCATTACTCTCTAATAATTGCATGTTTCTAACTAATTTATACAATGTTGATGTCACTATACAATATGGTAGGATCTACTAATCCTACCATGAGTTATATAATGTCAAGAGAAGAGGTGCTCTCATGAGGTGTATTATGAAAAAATACCCTTTTAGTACAACTATTGTCATGTTGTTCATCACACTTTATGTGATTTCCATAGAATGGCCATCACATACAAGAAGAGGAGGTTTATCTGGAGCTCAATTGGTTCCATTATATTTGAGAATGGAGTTTAGTGGGTGTGATGTGCATATGAATCTATGTCTAGGCCTAGATGGTAACTTCCCTCTAACACTGTTATTATGGTTTGATCTCATGGGTGAGTTACAAGTTTGTTTATTAATGGTAGATGGATTGAATTGATCTAGTGTGCTTGTAAGATCTCATTCTAATAATATTTATATGAATGATAAGTATGCAGTTGGGATTTTGAAGGGTAAGTATGCAAGTGGAACTCACATTTTTCACATCATCTGATTTATCAATATTGTTGTCAATGTTGATTGAATCAATCACTAACTCCAGCCAACATTATACATCACCAATTCCTATGAATAGGTGTTTATGAACATTGAACATTGGAAAACAAAAATGTTAAGGGAGAACATAATATGCCACATCATCTTACAGTAAAAAATCTCTAATTTTTTTTT
>JASDQU010025637.1:0-20291 GCA_032191745.1 Picea mariana | reverse complement strand
CATCTTTGGCAAGGGGTAGTTATCCTTTCGTGATCTCCTGTTCAGGTTTCTAAAGTCTACACAGAGTCGGATTTCTCCATTCTTTTTCCTTACTGGCACCAAGTTGGCCACCCACTCTGAATATCTTAGTGGCACAATGATCTGAGACTAAAGCAGCTTCTTCACTTCCCTCTCCATGATAGGCAACAACATGGGATTGATCTGTCTCAGCTTCTTCCTGAATGGATTTGCATCTTCTTTTAATGGGATTTTATGCTCGACGACAGAAATGTCATATGTTTTGAGGTCTTTGTAGGTCTAGGCAAACACATCAACAAATTCCCTTAAAAGTCCAATGTATTCGGACCTCTGCTCCTCTGTCAGATTCTTTGACAATTTGACAAACTTGGGCTCATCCTCAGTCCCAATGTTGCACTGAATAGTACCAGCATCCTCCTCTAAGACTTTTCTCTTTAACGATACATCATTTCCATCAAAAAGTCTTTCCAAAGGAACCAGTCCTCTGGGAATGTGGTTGCTGGGCAGCTGTACAATGTCATGCCCTGCAATCTTATTCAGAAAATTACCCCCATCAAGCTCTTCCTCTAAGACGACCTCTTGGTCAATGTGCATTTCTGAAAATTCCTCGACAGTCTCCAAGAACCTCTTGACCTCGAGATCATCCTCGAACACCTTCCAATGTTTGACGTTGTCAGGTATGGAGGGCCTGTATTTTACCTCTACATCGTATCTAAATTTGGGAGGCAAAGGTACTTTGAAATTGCTAGCTGATGTAGCCAAGGAATCTGCCATTGTGTTCTCCTCTCTTGGGATGAATGAAATGTTGAATGCTGAGAAGAAACTGTCAACTAGGTCCCATACCTCATTTTTGTAGCTTCTGAGTCGAGGATGCTTAGCCTGATAAGCGTTCCTGATCTGCTGAACTACCAACTCTGCATCACCGAACACTGCTACTTCCTGAATTCCCATTTCCCTCGCAGCTCTCAATCCCAGAAGAAGAGCCTCATACTCTGCCACATTGTTGGTAGCTTCAAATTCTAATTTGTATGACAAAGATATGGTTTCCTGAGCAGGTGACACAAAAACCACCCCAGCTCCAGCGCCTTCCCTGGAAGAGGCTCCATCAAAAAACAGTTTCTAGACGGGGGTGCTGGAGGGAGGAAGTTCAAGGGAAATGGTGGGCTGCTTTCTGAGTTTGAGAAGAAGCTCGGGGGCATGGGTGAGTTGTAGTAAACTAGAGCCTAAATCAGTGTCCAAGGCAAAGATGGGATGGTTGGTAGGATTGGCTTCATCACTGATTATGTAGGCCAGTTGGGCTTCCCTATATAGTCTTCTATGCTCTCCTCCAAACACTGGGATAGTGGCATATGTGAGGTCCATCTGCAAGGTTCCTCCCAGTCTTTTTATCCAAGATCTTGATAACAACATACCAAACTTGGGGGGGACATCGGCCACTACAATATCCATGACCACACTCTTCATGGGCAGTTGGAACAAGGTAACAACCAGGTCTTTAATAACTCCAAGACACTGAACTCTCCTAGAATCAAAAGAATAGAGGTCATGATAGGCTCGGGTAACTTCTAGCCCTAACTCCTCCATGACAGTTTTGGGCATGAGGTTGTGAGAGGCCCCTGAATCCATCAAGCAGTTGTGCAGCACTTTATCATGTATGTTCAGGGATGTGTAGAAAGGGGGGGGTGAGTCATCTCTATTTTCTACCATGGGGCCCAGGACAACTGCTGGCTTTTCATCTTGGAGGTTAATGGAGTCTGTAAGAAGACTTGAGGCTTCAGACTGTAAAAGCTCAGAGAAGTGTTTTTTGAATTCTCCATGTTTAATTAGCTCTGTGAGGGGCACAGGGATTCTGATCTTTTGAATCTCATGTTCAAAATTAAAAGAGGATGCAATCTTTGGAATCTCTTTTATTCCAGGGACATGATTGTGGAAAATGGGAGAGGGGGGTAGAGCTTTCCTACCTCTGTGACCATCTACTATTTCATTAGCAGGTCTCTCTGTTCTAGCGGACTGCTTAGGAATATCAGGCATTGCTGTCTTTTTATCAGATCTCAGGTTGTACCTGCCTCAGTCACCACTAACCTTGTCTCCCTTGCTCAATTCATTTAGCTGACTATCCATGAGAGATTCCTCATATGCTAATTGAGTGAGGTGAGGGAAAGGAGGAGTGTCTTCAAGGCAATGGATTTCAGGATCAAGCTCGTCTTCTTCTCTTTCTTCCCCTTTGGCCACGAAATTGTTTTGGAAAGGGGCCTGGATCTTCTGGTCTTCTCTGTCTCTTCCCTTCTCTCTTTGCGTATTCGGGGAAGTAAAATTATTCGGCCTCCTGAATCCTCCTTTATTTTCGGCAATCTGAGGGCCTTTATATGCTTGCCTCCCTTCCACCCTCATTCTCTCCATCTCTGCGGACAGAGACTTCACCATCTTAGTCAGCTCGTCCACTTGAGGGTGAGGCACCGCTGGGTCGGAAGTTGAGGCTTCCGATCTTCCCTTTCTCCTGTCTGCATCAGCCTTGCTCCTCGGTCTGTTGGCTGCTAATACATTAGATTCCACTTCTATGGCCGCATATTGCATTTGTGCCAAGGAGGTGGCTCTTCTTTCTCTCAATAATAGGTAGAAATCGGGGCCGAACGCACTAGCATAAGAAATTTTGGCAGAGGCTTCTGAAGGCTTTATCTCGGCAGGGATTTTATTATACATCTTATTGAATCTTTTGGAGAATTCAGAGACAGACTCTCCATCCATCTTCTTCAAAGACCCAAACTCTGTCATGTAATACATGAAATCCTTCCTATCTCCCCACTGCCTCAGGAAAGCACTATCCAGAGCTTCAATCCCAGCGATAGATCCTGGAGCCAATCCTCTAAACCACTTCCTCACTTCACCATCCAGGCTCTGGACAAAGACTCTCATCCAGACATCTTCATTTTCAATATTGAGGTTGTCAGTATAACTATAGAAAGCAGCCAGGTGCTCTTCAACAGTTATGTCTCCTTCCCCAGTGAACTTGGGCATGTATTTCAAGTAATCTCCGGCAGGGAGAGGGTTCATAGGATGGGGTAGGATTAAGGGAGCGTATCTGGCAGCGACTATGGCGTCCATTCTATTCAGAGGGGGATTAGCACCAGCCATAGGGATATTAGGTGGGGGAGAATTTGGAGGAGAAGGAGTTCGCAAAGGAGCTACCGGGAATGAATCTCGGAGTGGGATGGGAAACAAGAGGTGATTCAAGGAACGGGCTATCGAGCTCAAGTCAACAAGTGCTCCCCCTTGTGAGGGAGTGGGGAAATCTTTTGTGGTCCTGGGTCTACGCCAGGGTATAGCTTCAGGAGAGAGGGGAGTGACAAGGTCTTGACCCTCCGGTCCCAGACCAGGAGAGGAAAACTCAACAGGAACACTCCCAAAATTTAGGAAACGAGAAACTGCAGAGACAGGCCTGTCAAATAACTGAGGAGGAGAAAAAGGAGCTCCAACAGAAGGATATGGTGGATTACCTGGTTCAGTGATGGACGCTTCTTCTCCAGAGGCCTTTCCCTATCTAAGCACCGCCTCTGGATCTGTTTCAGGCATAGCTAGAGGCAGCTGTGGATGAGACCGCGTATGCCTGCCTCTGAAAGCCACAATTAACAGAGCAGGTTCTCCCCAGTGGATTCGTCACAATGGAGTCGCCAGGTGCAACTTAGAAATCTTGAAAGGCTCTAATAATTCGATGCACCTTCAGATTCAGAGGCTCAATGTCATTCTACCCAGGGAAAATCTTCAATTTCATCCCTGGCAACGGCGCCAAAAATGTTAGCATCGGAAGTCACTCCTGGATTGCTTGCAGGAGCAAGCCCGACACCCATCAGTTTAATGTCACGATTTGTTTATAAAGGGGTGATCAAATGGAGATAAAGACTCGAGGAGGTATTACTCTAACTCGGGGACTGGATCTGGTACGTAAAAAACAAAGGAGGTCTGGAATCCTAACTTCAGCCAGTGGGTTGATTAAAGGATGAGTAGGTGGAAGACTTAGTAGGAAAAGTGAACAAACAACTTTGGGCAATAGGATTTTAGTAGTTTGCAGAAGAAAGACTCTGAATGCAAGATCCGCTTGGTTCAGGGTCTCAAGAAACTGAAAGGGGAATTGATTGGATCCTCCAATTCCAAGTCACTCAGCGCTGGGAAAATCACAAGAACTGATTAGAGACTCTGTAACTATTACAGTGATCCATTACAACATCATCCTATAACAGCTACAACTCGACTGGGTCCTCCAATTCCGAGCTGCTCTAACACAGTATAACAAAGATGTAAAGAAAATGGCATTCATAAGGCAAGAAGTCTCAGAAGTCTAAAAATAACCAAAAAACGGTGCTTCATTAAAACTTTACAACCAGGAGCTTCGCTCAACCATCAATGCTTGCCAAAAGTGAGAAAACTCCTCTAAATACTTAGATCAAAAACATGGAAGCCAATTCGAGACATCACATTGAAGACATTACGTCTACATGTTTACTGCGCCTGCAGTCTCTGGACAGTCATGAACTTCAGTCAGACGCAATCGCGCTCCCAAAGGACCTGTGAATGAGTTGACAAGCTCACAGTCATTCCTGGACTTTCCATTTATGGTGGAAACGATGTCCAACCACCATCAACTGCTGCAATAACTGTTTCATTGGGATCGGAAAGGCCCCGGTCAAATCTGTACTTACAGGACATGGAGGCCTTCTCATTCTGCCATTTGGACCTATTTGGAGAATTCATGGCAAGACTAACGGGTAGACGTGGAGGCCGTCGTGATGACTGGAGGACCGGACATGAAGTGGTGAATGGATGGTGATCGGGCAGGGGGAAAGCGATAGGGAAAATACAAGTGGCAGAATCCATGGGTTTTGAAGTGTACGAGCCAGGTGGAGGAACACAAGGGCCGAAAAAACTTTGGTTGGCATGACACGGGGATATGATGTGGCAGCAAGGGATAGGTATGTGATGAGGTTTCAGGGTTTCGAGAATTCGGGATTCGGGATTCGCGGTGCCAAGGTGTACATGTACCAGGAACTCCCAATCCTTCGAATTGTGATGAGCTCTGCTTTCATAAGCTGGCCCCTACCGGCTAGAACATGATCCATATGACCTGTCTCTGTGTGACTGTAGCCAAACCCCCATCGAAGTTTTGGGGTTTGTAATGTCATCGNCTGGGGTTTGTAATGTCATCGAGCATGCGTCCTCTGGATTCGTGATTCCCCGATCCCCGATGGCTCGTGGTCGTTGACCTGTCAACGGTTCTCTCCTCGTCGCGAAAGCCTGCCACCTATCCTCCATGATTTACAGTTGTTCCCCACCGATCAGGAAATCGCGTATTGTGATTCTGCAACGCACAAAACTCTCGCTCCCGGGACCTCCGATATCCTGATTCCCGATGAAGCCCTCTTGCGAAGCTATCGCCGCTTCTCATGTTCATGATCAGGCTAGCTTGCTTGCCTTGGGCCACAGACAGATTTCTCCCATGTGCTGCGCTTGGGCACTTATCGCGCAGTCCTGTAGACCCGCGTACCTTTGTTCCCCGATACCATAATTGTTGCTAATAGATACTATTGATGAAAATTTGTTTGTGTCCAAATTCGTATGTGTTTCTTATCTGGAAGACAGTTTTGATTTGTGTGAAGTACATTTCTTTTCCTTCAGCTATTGTATAACTTATTTTTATTAATATGCAACCTATGATAACAGCTATGCTTTGATGAAGATTTTTTTTTATTGCAACCTGTGGGAGTAATTGTGTTTTTGATACATGTTTGATGTCTTGAAATGATATTTTAAGTATTAAACTTCTTGCAGCAGATTATTCATTGAGTGGTTTGTTGTTTCCCTTTGTTTTTTACCTATATTATTTCACGTGTCTGTCATTAGTGTGCCACCATACAAGGAGGACCCTCATCTGTATCATTTTTTCGACCCAACCGTGATCTTTTATTGGTAAAACCAACCCTCTAACTGACCCGCAAATAAAGAATAATCATTCCAAAACTTGAGGTGGCCTAGCTCTGCCCTTTAGCAGTCAAGTGCAGACTTTAGGACCAACATATTTTGGTGTTGTTGCCAGGGAATGGGGTAATTAAAAATATTTCCCTGGGAGAACGACATTGAATAGTTCTGAACTTTGATGGTGAACAAAGATCAAACACAAACAGACTTCCATCTTTCACCTGACGACTCCACTGAGTATAATTTACGAAATAAATAATAACACCTAGAAAATTACTCAAAAGATATAAATTTGAACACATCAAATCCACCGAGGCTGATCCTAACCCTGAGAAGGACACATTAGTCTCTGATCCAGAAAGGAAACTAAGAAAATCCATCGTAGCTCATAGATATACCTCCCCCTCAAGGGTAAAGATGCGCCCAAAGAGTCTACTTCTCTTCATCATCGCAAGCAACTTGAATTCGCTAGCCCTGAGAATCACAATTCCAAGGAACCTCATACATCTTCAACTCCTGACTCTATTTCATCATCCAGTCCAACATCCACCCCTATAGCTCCCATAAATATTCAAATTGCTATTTCCCAAGCAATGGATTATAACATGATGAATGTCATAATTGTTGCCAGATATGCACCTCTAGTTCTATTTGTAGGATTACATGCACTCCTAACCACAGATTACATGAAATATTTAGCAAGATATAATGGGGAAGGTGATGTCACTATTGAGGAACATCTGATAGCCTTCTACATCTTTGTAGACAACTTTAACATTGACTATGCAGATATGTGGATGAGGTTGTTTGTGTAAATTCTGGATGGGGAAGTAAGGAAATGGTTATGGGGTCTTCCTCCATCCTCTATTGCAAATATTGAGGCGTTAGATGAATCTTTCATAAAGAAATGGGGAGATAGGAGAGATTATCTCTACTACATCACTGAGTTTGGGGCTCTAAAGAGAAAGAATGGTGAATCTATTTCATACTTCACCAAGAGATTCAATAAGATGTATGGTGGAATCCCAGATGAGATCTGACCAATTGAATCCTCTGCTAAGATAACTTGTGCCAATGCACTTGATGCAGAGTTATCCCTTCTGTTGAGGGAGAGAAGATACACCACCTTGTTGTCCATGCAGGAAGCAACCATTGAGGTTGAATCCAATATCTTGTCATTAGATAGGTTAAAGACTAGATCTGATAAAGACAAGAAGAAATAGAGAGAATATTCCCTTGCTTCCTCTAACCCAGCCACATTCGATCCCAAACTTGATGAAATGACCCAAAGTTTGAAGGATCTTACATCTAAAATAGCTAAGCTGAAATGGGAATCTAAACAAACAAACAAATCTTTTCAAGGGGCTAGAAATAGAATTCCAAACCAGTTTAGAAGGCCTAATGATTCCCCTCGGATAATGTAGATAGAAAGGAGGAATGTTGATGATCAAAGGGTAGCGCCTCCTTTCCAATACAATCAGATTGAGGAGATAGATGTAGACAACAATCCTATAGATGATATTGTTGTTGTACTTTTAAATGAAACATATTTTTATACCAGTCACTTAACACAACAAGAATATGAGGTAGCACAACTATCAAATTAGTTTGATGATCAAATAGAGGAAGAGGGAGTTATTCAAGTCCAACCCCAGAAAAAGTATGATTTGAGGCCTAGAGCGATTGCTCCCAAAGCCACCACCTATGATCAAAACAAATAGGATGAAGTTTCTCCCAATACAAATCCAAGTAAAGGTATGTCATCTAATGCTCAACAACTTCCCCCATCTAAACCTACAGACCCTGAAATAAAGGAAGTTGATAGACCACCATCCTCTTTCATCCTAGAGCATGAGTTGAGAAAGATCAAGATCCCTGTGCCTTTGACAGAACTGATGAAGAATGAATATTTCAAAAAATCCACCATGAAAGTTCTGCAGCCAACTAATTCTATTGTATCTTTCGATGTAATTAGTTTGTAGGATGAGGACCCAGCCATTACTGTGGGTCCACACATTGAGGATGTCTCTAATGCTTCTCCGCCATTCTATATATCTCTAAATGTCCATGATAATATCCTTCATAACTGTCTCATGGACTCAGAAGCCTCGCATAATGTTATGCCTAAAGTTGTTATGGAGGAACTAGGTTTGGAGATCGCCAAACCCTACCAGGACATGTACTCCTTTGATTCTAAGAAAGTAAAATGTCTAGGATTGATAAAGGATATGGTGGTTTCTTTGGCACAATTACTAATGAAGAGTGTAGTGATGGACATTTTTGTGGCTGGCATTCCCCCGAAGTTTGGTATGCTCTTATCTAGAACTTGGGCTAAGAAGGTTAGAGGATCATTACAAATGGACCTCACTTACGCCACCATCCCTTTGTTCGGAGGGGAACATAGGAGGCTATACAAAGAGGTAATATTAGCCTATATCATCAGTGAGCATCAGAACCCAAGCAATCACCCAAATTATGTTGTTGAGAGTGATATCGGCTCATCTGTTTTTCATTTAAATGATGATGAACCCAAAATATAATTTAGCCAACACAAAGATCAACCACTGACAGATCAACAAAAAAAAGCATGGAAGATGTATTTCGATGGATATTCATCAAAGGAAGGATCTGGGTAGGTATACTCCTCATTTCCCCTTCACAAGAGGTAATACCACTCTATTATAAGCTGGAGTTTGAAACTACTAACAATATACTTGAATATGAAGCTCTGGTGTTGGGATTGAGGGCTTCCAAAGACATGACCATTGACTGTTTAGCATTTTTTGGTGATTCCTAGTTAATCATCAATCAAGTTAAGAAAATCTATCAAGCTAAACAATAGAGGCTCAAACAATATAGAAATGAGGTATGGGACCTGATCAAAAATTTCTTTCTAGCATCTAACATATCCTTCTCCCTAGAGAGGAGAATCAGAAGGAAGATTCTTTGGCCTTAGCTGCCAACACTTTTAGACCTCTCATTGGTCCAAATATTAAATATCAGGTGGAAATGAGACATAGAACAACCATACCAGACAACATATATCACTGACAAGTATTTAGTGATTATCTAGAGCTGCATATATTTCTACACACCATTGATGAATTCTCCAATATCTCAATCGACCAAGAAATCCAAGAAGGTGAAAATAATGAATTAGAAAATCAACAAACATCTCATCTGCTAAAGACAGTAGCTAACCATGATATTGTGGAGCTGAAAACCAATCACATTCCTAGAGGACTAGTGCCACTGGAAAGTTTGTTTGACAGTAATGATGTTTCCAGAGGAGATTCCATGAAGAATCAAGAAGAAGAGATAACATATTGCAATATTGGGACCACTGAGAATCCCAAGATCATCAATTTGTCCAAAGAATTAACTGCGGAACAAAGGGACATGTTAGTCTCATCAAAAATATTGTTGATGCTTTTGCGTGGTCGTATGAGGATTTAAAGAAATTTGACACTGACATCATCCAGCACAAGATCCCTCTGAAGGCTGGCTCCAAGCCATTCAAACAAAAGATTCGACAATTTAATCCCATGTTGATGTCCATAATCGAGAAAGAGATGAAACGAATGTTGGATGCAAGGATTATTTTACCATTGAGGTATTCATACTGGGTTGAAAACTTGGTACCTGTGATAAAGAAAAATGGGGAGATACACTTGTGTGTTGATTTCTGAAATCTCATCAAGTGTTCTCTAAAGGACAATTACCCCCTCCCCAAGATGGATCATATTTTATAGAGGGTGGTAGGTTCCCACATGATTTCCTTGTTATATGGATACTCTGGTTATAACCAGATAACGGTGTGTGAAGAGGAAAAAGAAAAAAAAAACATTCACCACCCCATGGGGAACATTCATGTATGACAAGATGCCTTTTGGGCTGATGAGCCCAGGGGCCACTTTTCAGAGGGCCATGGACATAGCTTTCGTGGGGAGAAAATACAAATTTATGGTTATATATTTGGATGACATCACCATTTTCTCCAAGTCTGATGATGAACATTTGCAGCATCTGGAGTAGGTTTTTCGAAAATGCAGGAGATATAGAATATATTTGAATCCTAGGAAGTCCCACTTTTCCATGCCAGAAGGAAAGATCCTGGGCCACATCATATCAACAGGAGGTATAAAAATTATCCAAAGTGAGTTTATGCCATTCAAGAGATCGAAATCCCTAGAAATAAAAAGGTTATCTAGTCTTTCATTGGCAATATAAACTTCCTAAGGTGCTTTGTGCCAAATTTCGTCGAAATCCTGAAGCCTATCACTAACATGTTGAATAAAGATGATGTGATAAAATGGTCATTAGAGGAAAAATCAACATTCCAAAGGATCAAGCAGGCTTTAGTTGAATCCCTTGTATTATCCAGCCCTGACTATGCCAAATATTTCTTCATCTTCTCTTTCATTTCCGAGGAAACCATTGTTATTGTACTACTGCTGAAAAATGGAGAAGGGCATGAAAAAACCATAGCCTTTTTTAGAAAATCCCTCCGATATTGAGCTGAAGTATGATATATTATAAAAGTAGGGTTATGCGTTGTTCAAAGCACTCAAGGCCTTCAGGGTATATGTGTTACAGTCTATCATAACAACCTTTGTTCCTAGCAGCAATGTCAAAGCGATTTTGGTCCAGCCAGACAGTGAGAGGAAAAGAGGGAAGTGGATTTTCAAACTATTGGAGTATGACCTACACATAAAACCCACCAAGCTTATCAAGGGACAAGGACTTGCCAAGTTGTTATCAAAAGAAAAATGTAAGGTTCTATAATTACATCAAATCTTCACCCAATCAGATGCACCCATCATACAGCCTGGACAAGACAACATGCAGGTATTTGAAAATTACTCCTCTTCACCTTGGTATAGAAACATCATTTGTTTTTTGCAGCATCTTGAATTTTCACCAAATGTGAAGAAGAAAAAGGGCAGGTCTCTCAAATTGAAGGCTATCAAATTCTGCATTTCAAACCATAACTTGTATTGCAGGGATCATGCTGGCATCCTGTTAAAATTCCTTGATGAAAATGAAGCCAAAAAAGTCACAATAGAAATGCATAGAGGAGTATGTGGAGGACACCAGCATTAGAAGGCCACATCTCTCAAGATCCTAAGGGAAGGGTACTATTGGCCCACCCTTTCCTTTGATATATTTACTACTGTTAGGGCCTTCAATGAATGTCATAAATTTGTAAGAAAACATAAGTTACTATCACTACCCCTAAAACCTATCACTGCAAGTGGTCCATTTCAACAATGGGGGTTAGATTTCATAGGTGAGATAAATCCATCCTCCAATGGGAAACACGAGTGGATTCTTACTGCCACTGACTATTTCACCAAGTGGATCGAGGTTGTGCCCACCAGGAATGCCACTAACAAGGTGATCATGAATTCCCTAGAAACCAATATTTTTTCCATATTTAGGTGCCCTAGCAAGCTTATAACATACAATGCCCAAGCATTCAAGTCCAAATCCATGATTGACTTATGTGGCAGTCATAACATTTCCTTGACACATTCCATGCCTTATTACCCTCAGGGGAATGGTATGGAAGAGTCATCAAACAAAACTCTCATCAGGATTATCAAGAAGTTGTTGACCGAAAACAAGAAATCCTGGGATTCTAAACTCAAGTATTTTTTGTGGGCCGACAGAATTGTCACCAAGAAGTCTTTGGGAACCTCACAATTTCATCTTGTATATGGTGTAGACAATGTTTTTCCCACCCATCTTGGTATACCAGTCCTAAAATTATTACAGGAAGATATTGAGGATCCAAATGACATCCAAATGAGAATCTTCCATATTATGGAGGTTCAATAAAAGAGAGAAGCATTGGATCATAGGATTGAAGCATACCAGAGCAAGATCAAATCAGCCTTTGACAAGAAAACCAAGAAGGAGATATTTCAAGAAGGTGACCTGGTCTTGAGGTGGGATGCCAGAAAGGATGACAATTCCAAGCACGGTAAGTTTGATAACCTCTGTTTTGGCCCTTTTAAGGTGGTTGAGGTTCTGGACAATAACACGCTTATCTTGCACAATCTAGATGATGCAGAGATATTTGGAGGCCCAGTAAATGGGTGCTTCCTGAAACACTATTTTGTTTAAGGATGAGGGAAGGTCCCTCTTGTACCATAGATGATTTCCTTTTATTTTTTCATTTTATTAGTTAGTTGTGTGCGAATAAAGACTCCATATCCCAACACAGGCACTGGGGTGTAGCTACAGTTTTAAGTTTCATATTGAATAAAGACTCCATCCCATAACAAAGGCATTGGGGTGTAGTTACTATTTTGAAATACATATATGCATGGATGAGAAATAGTGGCAGAGACACATGGATGGCAGACAGAAACAGAGGTAAGAAAAGGAAGGTGGGGGCAAGTTATTGAGAAGTAAGGCACGTGATCTATTGTTCTTTAGCACCTCACAGGGAAGTGATATCCCCAATTGGAGCCAATGTTGGAACTTAGGTATGCATCATGTCTGTACCCCTTCGATTCACCTATAACATATTCTTAAAGCCTAATTCTTTGTTTTGTTCTTGCTAAGTTATTCTCCACGCTTCAATTTTTTCTCTTTAATTGATTCTTTGCGCCATCTTTTTGTTTTTTTTAGGGGTAATTGCATGTCATTGAATTGGTTTGAAATATGTTTAATCAAAGTTACCACTAATAGAGCATGTAGCAGGTCGACCAAGTCCTTTGTTTGCACAGGAAACATCCAAAAGAAGAACGCAACAATTCATAAGTAGTCAATTTTGGGCTCAGATTGTGGGAACAAACAGGTTAAAACTGTAACAATGGAGATCCAACAGGCCACTTAGATCGATGACTTTCATGCATTCAGGGTTTCTAAGTCGCAAGGAGTTTAAGAAACAAAGCACGAAGAAGCTTCACTTCGGAAATTCGACATCCGGGCATCCAAGCTCGTCTATCAAACCAACGCGTCGAAGTGTCGAACCGTTGAAGTCCCGAAGTAACGTCAGGCTGCCACGTCACTTCGAGCCCATATTACTTCAAGATATTTCCATGCTTTACATTCAGAAACTCCCAAACCCCAAAGAGCTGAAGTGCCAAATTGTCGAATTTCTAGAGCCCTGAAGTGTCGAAGTGGGCCCTCACTGCCATGTCACTTTGCAGGTTCGTTCATCCGAGAGGTTTTGGTCCAAAACAAGCAAAGAGTCGAAGTGTCGAAGTTTTGGAGCCCTGAAGTGTCAAAGTGGGCCATCACTGCCACGTCACTTTGCAAGTTCATTCATCCAAGAGGTTTTGGTCCATGGCAAGCACAAAGCCCCGAAGTGTCAAAGTGATAAAGTTCTGAAGACATGTGGTACTCATCAGTCATGACACGTGGCACTCATTTCAGGTCAATTGGTTACGCCATTCGCCCATTTTCAAGTGAAACGTATCACTCTCTTTTCATGACACGTCGGCATAGTGACGTCACGTGGACACGTCACTTCAAGACCGTACTACTTTGGGGGATTTCTATGCTTTACATCTAGAAACTCCCGAAGCTCGAAGTGTCGAAGCACAGAGAACTCATCCGTTAAGACATGTGGCAGCCATCTGGCGCTCACACGAGACATCCATTTAGCACTGACACATGGCATCCATATGGATTTGACATATGGCACTTATTTAAAGCACCTTGGTGCACGTCAGCTGCTCAATTTCATCTGACACGTGTCACTCTCCTTCTAAGACACATCACCTCAGGACCATACTACTTCTGGGGATTTCCATGCTTTATATCCAGAAACTCTCGAACGTCGAAGTGTCAAACCAATGAAGTCCTGAAGTGACATCAAGATGCCACGTCACTCTAGGATCGTACTACTTCGGGTAATTTCCATGCTTTAAACTCTGAATCCCCCGAACGTCGAAATTCTGAAGTGGCTTATACTCTTTTATTTGCATATTTTGAAGTTTTTAAACGTCGCCAATCTAGGAACGTCAAGCCAGTTGAAGACATCAGATTTATCACCTAAAAACAACTCAGTGATAGTCAACAAGTACAGAACTGAAGCTTCAGATCTGGACCCTGCAACACCATAACAAGGAATTGGAGAAACCACACGTCCGGACTGCAGAAGGAATATCAGAGACTCCGAAAAAACATGAGATGACTTGTTTCTTTCCTCCAAGAGATGAGTAGGGGAAAACCACTGCCAACATATTCAATTATCTCCAGTGGCCTCAAACAACATGCCTACATGTCGGTGCTTAATGTAGAACTCAGTTCTGTCACTCCTAGTCATTCTCTACCTCCTTCTCAAATTCATTCCAGCGCATGCATCCATCCAGTTTCATTGCTAGTAGCGGTTTTCAATTGTTTATTTCAAGACTCTTTTAGTTTAAGGCATAATAAGTGGTATTCTATGTGTGATAAGAACCACTCCTTTTGTTAAGTTAAGTTCAGAGTATTCATTAACATGTTCCAACAATGTGTTTTAGTTAAGTTAATAAGTTGTTTTATAGTTGATGTGTAGAGCTAAGCCTCAGTTCCACACTGGTTGAGGGCCTCCACATCTGTGATAAATAGGAATATTTTGTATGTTAGAGGGCTTGAGTTTTTTGGGAAAAGAAATCAATACAACAACTGGTTGGACTCATTTTGTGCATGGACTAAAGCTCTCTACCTGGTGAAGATATTATTGATGGCAGTGCATTTGTGTCCAAATTCATATGTGTTTCTTATCTTGAATACAATTTTGATTTATGCGAACTACATTTCTTTTCCTTCAGCTATTGTATAACTTGTCTTTATTAATATGCAACCTGTGATAACAACTATGCTTTGAGGAAGATTTGTTTTTATTGAAACCTGTGGGAGTAATTGTGTTTTTGATACATGTTTAATGTCTTGAAATGATATTTTAAGTATTAAACTTCTTGCAGCATATTATTCATTGAGTGGTTTGTTTTTTCCCTTTGTTTTTTACCTCTATTATTTCACTTGTCTATCATTAGTGTGCCACGAGCTGAGGACCCTCATCCTTATCATTTTTTCGACCTAACTGTGATCTTATATTGGTAAAACCAACCCTCTAACTGACCCACAAATAAAGAATGATCATTCCAAAACTTGAGGTGGCCTACCTCTACCCTTTAGCAGTCAGGTGCAAACTTTAGGACCAACAACATACTTCCCCCCTTGGAACAAAATTTGGCCTCAAGTTTTTATGAAGTTACCAAATACTTTTGTTGTACAATTCATATCACACAATAAGATATTTAACTATATATTGATCATTTTAATATTGTAATAGCTACATCCTTTTCCCCATGCCACATCCATAATTCACATTTTTTTGAAACGCAAACTTCTCCACGAAATCAAAACATACCAATTATTACAATACATAACAAGCATAACCATGTCATAGTAGACAATTTTGACATACAATCAACATACCGAAGTAAAATGAAGCATACACTTAACCATATCATTTCAAGATATAAATCTTTATAAGAGATATCACATCCATGCCTACACTATTATATTGTCTTCTTGTTACTTCACACAATATCAATATATATCTTCCTTCCATAGAAATTTGAATCGACTAATCCACAGACAAATTATAAACTAATTTCATAATCATATAATTATGTATGCTACATTGATGGTCATTTCCATCATATAATCAAGCTTTCGTACTAATAAGAAACAATTTATATAGAGACCATGGTGAATCAAGCGAGACAATAGACACATGCTATCTTTCATAACTTTATATTTTCAACCCACTCTCACATTCCATGTGCTATTATGTCTCCCATGTCCTAAAATATAATTTTTATTTATTTATATATATTTTTCTCCACGAGTAATGTTTGACATTTACAGTCACAATCCTTAAAAATCACTTAACACTTTTTACCAATGTTCAATGTTCATGTAGAATCATTGTTCTTAGGTTCAGTGAGATAGGATTGTAGATAACCCCCATTCGAACCATTTTCATAATGAATACCTTCCCTTAAGTCCCAATGTCATTAGTTTCATTTTCTTATCTTACTTGAGAACCAATACATTAATGAATCAATTAGAAGACTTGATCCAAAATATCAATTTCCAAGATTCCAATCAAGGATAACACACATGCATACATGAATAGGTTATCAATAATAATATACCCATTATGATAATTACAAATTAGCCTACTTTCCAACTATAAATAATCCATGATTTTCAGTTTTTAATCATAATTACTCTTGTCGTTTCATGTTTTATTTCTTGACATTAATAAACATGCAAAGACTTCAAGCCACCTATGAAAAAAATAAACTCCACAAGATTATGAATTCATCTTCTCTATTCACATAAGTTTTAGGTTATCACAAGAGACATTTCCAGCTTGAAGCTAAGCTTCAACTACCCAATTTCAAAGGGTACCTTATTATTACTATTATTTTATTTTCATGTGTTTATAAGCTTTTTCTAGGACCACTGGATGCCCATACAATCATGCCTCCAAAGTATAAATACACAAAATCAAACCATCTTTTGCATTCCCCATACCATACATTCATCTAGGTTGCCTAATAGATGCAACACCCTAATTCACCAAGAGTGGGATCTTACCCTTGTTCAATTTCTCAGTCAGAGAAAATCTAAGTACACATTCTTGTTAGTTAATAAGAACTCAAAATCAAATTTTCATGAAATTTCATTTCTTATGAAATTTCACTTTAAAGATCACACATCTTGATATAGAATCACTCAAATTTAACCATGGTCAAATGGTTGAATATGCAACCATATATCAAAGTTATCAAGGATTACACCTAGGTTTTCCTTCACAAACTTAAATACAATCTCTTCCAATATAATGAACTCAATTCTCTTATTCTATAATATGAGGTAATAGAAAATCAACTTGTCCCATAAAATTTTCCACCATTTCAAACATTTCTTAAACAATTTAATCCTACATCAATCAAGCATACAAAACATGAGATGTAAGAGCATAAATAGCTTCTCTATAATGACTACTTCATACCAATGATCAATGCATCCAAATCATTCCTAACCATTCAATGGTATCCATTTTGCAATTCCTAGTTTGATTTATTTGTAATCAAAATTAAAGACAACATATGGCTCTTAAAACAAATTCACATCATGGATACTTGTTCCACTTGAATTAACTATTCTCATGAGGTTTAGATGCAGTGGTCAAATCTAATTAGGAATTACATAACTAAATTCTAGAAAGGGTATTAACGGGGCGAGGGGGGGGGATATGTGGTTGAGGAATTTTGACAAATACTTTACCTACAACTTACTTTCATATTTCTACAAGTCAATTTGGCTTGGAATTGATGGGTATGTTCAAATTTTTAACTCAATTTTATATTGATATATTTTCCCCTCAATGGTTGTAGCTTTCCTCCATGAAAAACTATTTATATTCAGAATTTTAAATTCAAATTTTATGCCCTCAAAGGCTATGATTTTCTTATCAAGAAAATTAATTTCTTTTTGACAATTACACATAAAAGAAAGTTCCTATGACTGCTACGTTTTTGTTTTAGAGATTACTTTCTTAATAGACACATGCTAGTATTGATTTCATATCCATTTTCAACATGATAAAACATAGCCTTTGATCTTTCTTTATCATGGTTTCCACCTGGTACATACAAGTCCTTTAACCTTTTCTTCACCATGCAAGACATACCACAACACAATGTCCATGCAATTTCAAGTTACGTAATGAAAATCACAATCCCAACAATAAGACAATGCATCATTACACAAAACCACATCTGAAAAATCACAAGAAATACATTATTCACCATTAAGAATGTATTTAAATCAAGTATAAATTCTTATTCTAGTGCCCATACATTACTTGTGAACTTACATTTTCAAACAACATTATGTGGTTGGGATATAACATTTTTCAATTTTCCTCAACTTTTATCAAAGTTCCAAGTAGCAGATAATTAGAGAATCAATTTCATCATGCTAAAACAAAAACATTCCATTAATAGTATCTAAACATTGACACCAACTTCTTACATATTTAGAAGACTTGATCCAAAATATTTAGTCATGGTATTTCTCGATATATGTGTTTTTATCTTGTAAAGTTAGTTATTTAACCATATCATCATGATTTTAACCATCATCTATCATTAGTAACAACTAATGCACTAGTTATGCACAATCATCGGTTTAGTCCCAAAACTCAAACAAGGTATACCATCCATTTATACATAAGGAACATACCGATACATCCATCCATAAGACATCAACCCCAATTTTCAACAAGCATACATACAAAAGTCAATTTAGTATTCACAAGAGGTCCATTCTTATTCAACAAAAGGCTACTCACATAGTATTCCATAATTAATAGGGATGACTTCCCTTAATTACCATAGGATTTTTACCACATTTTCATTATAATTGTGAAGTTTTAGGGTTAAAAGATCAACTTGATATCCTTATTGTAACATCCTGTTCCACTGAGCATACTATTATTGACTTATTCTTGAGGACATTTGCTTGCAAGTGATCCGGGTATGGAACAATGTGATTTCATTCAAATTATGAGTTATATATGATGATGTTAAGGTGTTATAGCTAATTGATTATATTGATGTATATATTATGTTAACAAGTGCTTTTGACAAGCCGTCCTGAGTGTGCAGAACACATGACAGGTTATGGATGTCGGTGGCATCAAAGGGCTTCCCTGGATTCTGGATTGAGTCAAGGAGTGGATTGTATTGTTTGAGTATCTCATTATTATACACCTATGATCTATGACAGATTTAGTATGATTTATGTATATGGATTTTTGACATTGCTTTTGTCATTGGATGCAGACTTGATGATGCATGCTAATCCAACTCACATAAGGAGTAAAGGGGCCTTGCACAGAAAACCAGATATTGAGGGAGAGGGGTGGAAACATCCTTGTCACAACCTACTAGCACTCCCATCATGGCCAGAATTGTAGGTTAATGATTACCTAGTTTGGGTGGTCCATGATGCCATGAGGGCAGACTGAGACAGTTGCTCACATAGATTTAGAAGGGGCATGCAATAAGGAGAAATCCTTATTCCTTAGAATCCCTTAGTCTCTCACAAGGTTGACCGAATGGATTTTTGACTCCAAGGGGTTGGACAAACTCTCAAAAAAAAGTCAAACCGAGTGGCACCCTTGGAGCATGAAGATGCATCTTGAAGGGCATGTTGCACAATTGAAACATGAGTCAATAAACATAGGTGTCCTAGAAAACATTTGAATGATTAGGCCTTATTGGATTAAAATAATTATTTAAACAATAGATTATTAATTATTAAATCCAACCAAAAGTCTAAGTCGAAGTCTAAATTTTAAATAAAGGGAATAATTGAATTGTGACATGAGTAAAGATTTGAAGGAAATCAAATGTTAGGAAATAGTAAGTAAGGACCTAAAGAATTGATGAAATGCACATGTGTGCATGAAATTATTAAAAATGAATCTTTAATTAGAAATAAATGACAACTTGAGAGAATGGGTTGTGCATAGAATAGAATTTGAGTCAACCAACCCTAGCCTAACTAAGAAGACTCCTAATCCAACTCTAACTAAAACCTAGTTAGGAGACACCCATTAATTAAGGGGATTGGGGAACTAAGAGACAACTAAGAGGAAAATTAGGAACACATGGAGAAATGTGAGGAAAAGTGGCTTTTAAATAAAAATAAAAGAGAAATTACTTGTGCAACCTGGGAAGAATGTGACACCTGTAGTGGGTGAATAATCCTTTAACTAAATTATTAAAAATAGATGTATTATGAATGCGGGACATATGTCTATGATGAAGAATTCTATAAAACAATTGACCTAGAAGGGAATGGGAGCAGACCCTGGGGAAGAGACTGTTATGCTGCCTAATTTTTTATGGATAGTGTTTTTACTTGGGAGATTTGGGACTCTAGGCTTGTGAAAAGAGTGGAAGCTCTTCCTTGCGAGGAAGTCCTGGAAGCTATTGTGTTCAGGTTTTTGTGCTTGGCCCCTTTACGGCTCGAGGGGATAAGGGGGAAGAAAAGTACCCCTAGCATTGGTTGGGAGGTATTGGTGAAGTCTCTGTGATTAGAAAACAAAGGAAAGGAAGGAGCGCAAGACTTGAAGGCATCTTCAATACGAAAAAATTTTCGATCCTGGTATTTTATATTCTAAAATTATTTGTAGCATCACTGGAAAGCCTAAATTCCCATGGTTACATTTGTTGTCAATGAGAATTAGTTCAGAGTTTATATTTTGATTTACA
>JASDQU010025633.1:17789-29640 GCA_032191745.1 Picea mariana | reverse complement strand
ATTAACATTTTTATTAGCTTATTATTTTAAAATTTTGTAGATTTATTTAAATATTAATTTATTTTCTAATGATAAATAAAAAAGCTACATGTCATCTTGTTTGTTTCCCTCCCTAAGGTTACCTTAATTTATTAAGATGTAAGATCACCTTAATATTGATTGAATGAAGCCTAATCATCCATCTGTTGGAGTGTAATTGTCATTGGAGATCTTCATTTATTTTTGGTTCGTTCATTCAGTTTTGGTTCGTAACATCTTTACTCAGATATTTTCTTTCATAAATGTGAAACTTTTCAACACGTAAAGCATTGATGGGTTCCTTTGAGCCCATTTGACTCTAATGAGTGTTTATAATGCCCAATGTTGTAGTAGTAACATGATCAGTTTCCAGGTTTTGAGCATTACATTGGATTTTTATTTTAATGCATGTGATTGCAAATTGCATATAGGTCGAGACCTATCAATTAATTGGTTTAGTCTGAAGCCATATCTTACTGTGTGAACAAAGTTGCATTGATTTGGTTCAATATTTGAAATAATAAAACATTTTTAGATTATGCTACAATTGATTTAGAAAGAGTCGTTCCAGTTATTGGAAACACTCTTAGTTCCTTGATCCATTCATCATTGGTTAAACAATTATCTGGTAACATCATTTTAGGGTTTGTTTTATCTAATCCATTCGCCACAAAATTCTCAATCCTCTGTCAAAAACATATCAGATCCCACACCATATGCATCCAGGATTAAGCCTATTTCAACAAATCGACATATGAACTAGGCAGGGACTAGCTCCTTTGTAGCTATTTCCATTATTTTAGTATATCCATTGGATGTGTAATCATCCCATTATAAGTTGGTTTACAAGACCATTTAACACATTGAAAAACTCAACGATAAAAAAAAGTGAATAAAAATTTTCTCCCTTTACAGGTAGGTTTTTTGTGATGATGTTTTTTAAAATATTTGATATTTCCATGAAACACTCATGAACTTAATGTCAGTGTAGAATCACTTCACAAAGAAGATGAGAGGAAAAACCCTAGCCCGCATGCTACTAAACCATATCTCTTATAGTTGCATCGACTGCAAAATAATCGGCATACCAACACAGGGCCAGAGCATCTGAGCTCCGACAATGGATCCAGGGGGGATGCAACCCCCTAGTATCAAAATGTTGCAGGTAACGATCATGCGAGGATGAGATCCAAGCAGTCAGCCTTTGAGTCGTCGCCCCACTTTCACGAACAGATCCGGAAAAATGAACAAGGTTTGAGCAAGCAAATGGAGGTAGAGGCAAATACGTCTCATCCAAAGGCGTCTCATGGTTGGGAGCCAGGGAAATGCGACCCCCAATTTGATAAACTACCTAGATATGTCATCAACTTGACTAGGGTAGGGGAACACACTCAGCTCATGAAAGAGAATGTCCTGATTGGGAAGTTTTTGGGCCTCTGGCCCTCGAAAATAGATCTCATGCACTAGATCAAAACATGGTGGAATATGAAGGGGGACTATGATGTCCAACTCATCTTGAAGGGTTTATTCATGATTATCTTCTACAATCTATATGACAAGGACCATCTCTTCAAGAGCGACCCCTCTTTTTACAATTTTGCAGGGCTCTTCCTCTGATTTCGGATGGATCACTTCAGCACCGAGAAAGAATATTTTGCTACAACACCAGTCTGGATCCATCTCTACTCCTTACCCTAGGAGTTATGGCTTGAAGAGATCCTCATGGGTATAGGAAACATAGTAGGGTGATATGTAAAATCCTCAGAGGCAAAAAAACAAAGGAAGTACACCTCGTACACATGCATATGCATCTATATGGACATATCACAAGCCCTATCAGGCTTAGTAACTAATGAATACCAAGACGAGGACTGGATCCAGACGATTGACTATGAGCATATCCCCTTCCATTGTAGGAAATTTCATGAGCATGATCACCTCTTCCATGACTTCCCTCTCAATGTCAAAACCCCAATGACAAAGGAAGGAAAACAAAAGGACGACTTCACACAGGTCACAGGTAGGAAAAAAAAAACCCAAGAAGCACAATCAAGAGGGAAACCAGAAGATCCCCACCAGTAACTTTTTTGATATCTTAAATCAACTCCCAAAATAAGAGGAAGTGGAAAATCCACACAAAAAAAACAACTAGAGAAAAGATAAAGGAAAATCCAAGATGCAAATTGGGATAGTTATAAAAAATATGCAAGAAACAGACCCCCCAACTCGACAAAATGAGGAAAAAAATTAGAAGATGGGGGGGACACGGTTATGCAGTTGGATGAATAGGACGTGAATGACAACAACCTGGAGAAACTTGAAGAAGCCTTCAACAAGGAGTTTCAAACTATCCTAGTTGACCAGTTAAGAAAGGTCCACAAAGTGTTCATTGATTCCACCGTGGGATAAACTTCACGACTAGGTATATCCTCGGATTAGACACCAGACCCCAGGTGTACCCCTCACAAAGGTAAATGAAAGGGATCGAAAATCAACACATCAACTGATTAAAGAGGTAGGTGATTATATGCTCAACTTGGTATAGATCCACCATCTCATGGAAGGTTTCTTCTTGTTGGCACAGGGGAAGACCCACGGTTCAATGCTACAAAAATGTACCAACAAAACCCTAGCTACCGACCCTTTCAGTAACAACTATGAAGCAGATGAAGTCTCACCTGAGGTAGAGGCAAAGGTGGTTGCAGGACTTAGGTGTCTGCAACCTTAGCTAGGACACATATCTTTGATTGTAATACTTAACAGAGCACTTAGCACTGATAGTTCATCAATATTTAACCTCTCTCTACTCTGCAGATAAAATAGAGCATCACATCATTCATTTAGATCTGATGTATCTAAGAACTTATCATAGAGAGGTAGATTAGATCAAGCATATTCAAGCACTAAGCACATTCACATAGGTCAGATATAACATCCCTATACATCATTAGCACAAAGCATAAACATATCTATCTATCTATATCAAAGCACTTAGCAAGTAAATATATAAACACATCAAGACATCACACAAACCAGAGCAACATAGCATATACGTGGTTCACCCCCACCTTGGGGCTACGTCCACCAACTCTTATTCTTTATTATCTTTGTCAAGCTTCTTACAAGAACATAGCATCAAAATCCTACTCTGCAGAAGACAAGAGATCTGCGTGCACTCCACCAAATCCTCCTTCTTCGAGCTAGGGTAAATAACCAAGCCTTCTTACAATTACTTGCAAGTAACTTTACAAGTCTCACACAGTATGCACAGAGCACTTACACTCCTTCAATCACATATATCTAGCACTTAGACATTCGTAACTCCTCTCTTCTTACATTGCCTAGACATCTATTTATACTTTACAAAATAGGCCTAAACATGGGTAAACCCATGGGCCAACATCCCATACCCGTTACATAATCCCAAATCCCAAAAGGGTCCCAAAACGGGTCGAGATCCCGTGATCTTTGATTCTTCTTGCACTCCACCTTCAACAGCCTGTCGAAGTCCCAAAATAGGTCAAACTTGACCAAGGATCTCCCAAAACTTGTTCAATGTCCAACAGGCCCCCAACACTCACCTGTGACTCGTCCCGAGCCACTCTAATCTGGGTAGTTCTGCTTCAAAATCCTCGAGTGTAGCTTGAGCTGCTTCGACTTGTTCTTGTTCCTTGGCCTCCTGTTCAACAAACTCTTGGATGGCTGCATCATTGATAGGTCCCTCTAGGCATTGTTCAGCTACAGTGACAACCTACTCCAGTTCTGCTCCTCATCCTTCGACCTCTGTAAACAATTGGTAATCCTTATCTTGTACAGGTTGTAGACTATGCATTACTTCCATAACTCTGTTGTATATAGTGTGGATATACTACTGGGAAATACGTTGCTTCTGGGATAAATTCATTCGTTCCATAGCTAATAGGGCTTCAACTACACTTGTATCGTTTCGGCTTGATACTTCACCTCTTATTGTTGTGACTCCAGTGCTTTCAGTTTTGGATTCTCAGTAAGTTTTTCATAGGTCTAGGCACTGCGATCAGTGAGTTGCTTTAATTCCATAGCAAGGGATTTTATTCTCTCAACTACGCTTTGAGCAGTTTCTTCTCTTTGATCCGTTATATCATGTGGGGTATCGGGCACTGCGCAGAGCTCTAAGTCTGCGATGCATTGTCGTAGCTACTAGATAACTTCTGTGAGTTTCTCTACTTGCTGCGTGACTCGATCCTATGCCTTTATTTCTATGACTGTCACAGAATGAAGTGCTCTGTCGACCGCTTCTTTCACTTCGAGTTTCTCCGTGAGAAACTATTCTTTTCCTTGTTGTAGTTGTGTTTTTTCTTCATCAAACTTTGCTTGGAGAGCAATATTTTCTTGTTCTGAAGCTCAGCACTGCTCTACAAGTACTCCTTGCACTTGTGTCAAAGCCTCGGTGTCTTGTTCTATTTCCTCTTGTGCTCGTCGAAGGCAAGCTTCAACCGTCTCAGCTAGTCGGTGGAGTTGGGCTAGCTCATCTCCCATATCTGATTCTCCTGATGGCAGAAGCGCAGTGGAGACTATGTGGCTAGACTGAAGGGCCTATTGTACCCCTTAGAGTTCGAATTAAATCCTATCATACATTTCTTCCTGCTTCGCTCCTTTTTTCTCTACTATTTTCAGTGAAGTCAAAGTCAAATTCATCGGAGGTGAGGATAGTCTGCATCTTAGTCATGGTGGCTTTCAATCTCTTCTGGGAAGAATGTTTCGAGGGGGAAACCTTCCTCTTATTCAAGGGGTCAACCTCATCCCTAGGTGGTGTTATTTCACCTAGTCTCTGTTAAAATTCTACCTCATCACCACCCCCTCGGTCAGGTGACATGGAAGCAGTATTCCCTGAGGTGTTGCTTAAGTTTTGGACCTCCTTAGTCTTCCTCTGTCTGATGGTTCCGGGTGTATTCTATTGTTTATGAGTGTCCTCTAGGCTATCAATATCAGATATCTTTTTGGGTTTGGCGGGGGTAAGGATTTCAGCAGACCATTCCTTGGTGATATCCTCAAAGTCTTCTCCTGTGAGTTTGTAATATGACTAGAGCTCTCTTTATGTTCATCTGCTTGCATTGTAATGTAGATAAAGTGTCGATCTATGTTGAAATTCATTAGTGGTAGAAACCTCTGTAGGATGTTCATATTCATGTGAGGCTCAGCTTCGATGGCTCGCTTTAGCTGGAGGTAGTATGTATGAAATACAGTGTTCATATTAGTTGAATACCATAGGGTAGTGAACTTCGCGGCAAGTGATTCGAATGGCTCTATGTCGAGGAAGATCTCTTCTTCCAGCGTCTCCCAGGAAACAAATGTAATGAGGACCAGGAGCTAACTAAAATGAAATTCATAACCCTGATCATGTGCTTCTCAACAATCTAGTTCCAACTGGTTAACTAGGTACTTTGCCCAGTTCATCTGTAGGCCTTCCGCGCACTTCCCTGTGAGGTCAATGACAAAGCCGGTGACCTGCGTAGGTCAGTTCTTTCTTACTAAATTTCCAGCTATCAGTTAACATGCGAGGTGCACTGTGCCACTCTGGATGGAAGATACCTTGTAGCCTCTTGTTCCCTTCTCAATGTCACCATATGTATCCTTTATTTTCTGTGCTATTGCGCGATCTGCGGCTTTCCCTGGATAAAAGTCCTACAGGTCGGGTCCTTGCATACTCAGTCCCGTGATCCTGTGGATCAGTGTTGGGTAACTATAATGCAATGGTCTATCCATAAGTAGTCTCCATGGTAACACAATAGTAGCATCTTCACACAGGCGTTGACTTCCTGGTGTCTTATGAAGTGTGGGATCGTCATGACATTCAGCAAGGTGGACTACACAAGGTTCATCTTTCAAGACTGAGGGATGATATTCGAGTTCTTCCCTTTTGTTCTAGTTATTTAATTGTATGGGGCGATCATACCATAGATATTTCGATCTCCGAGGTTGAATTCGTTGAACTTCAATGCTGTGAGCTTATCCTGCTCTGCTCGAACTGTGTGTATCCCCTTCGAGAGGTATGCAGTGACCATAGTGTACTCGAAGTCTCTTGGCACACTATCACAATTCACCACGCCAACCAGAGGCAGGATGTAATCCGGTAATATGGATGGAATCAACTTTGCATTTGCTAGGTCTTCTTTATTCTTGGTTCTCTTTTGTGGTAATGGTCGAGATGGCCCCGATCCGTGAGCAGTCGACAGAGAGGCTTGCATTCCTCTCGCCAATGATGCTTGTACACCTATAGACATCAACATGACTCATTCAATCATGAGGTTGATCAGAACTTCTTCGACAACTCTCTCTGTAGCGTTAAACTCATCTAACATACACGCTCGAGTTTGGAAACCTTCGGCTTTGAGGAGTAACTTAGACACTACAATAGGATAGAAGGAAATAGTGCAATAATCACTGTGTAAAATCAACAAGTCTGTGGGATCTGATTCACGGTTAGCAAAAGTGTTCTCAATGCATGGCACGATGGGATAAATAGATAACTTGGCAATAGATTTCTTGCAACAGTTGAGAAGCCTTCATTAACTCTGTTTTGTCCATTATGGCGTGGTCCAACGGTTTGGTGATGAACCATAAATTCATTTCTACCCATTCAGGGGGTTGTTCAAATGGTTATATTGGTCCCAACGACTATATTGCTTCGCCATGGCGAAGTTCCATGTGACGTTGTTCTGTTATCTCGGCGAAGCTCTAATTTTGTAAATTTTCCCTCTGTGAAGTTCCCTCTGCAACCTTCTGTAACTTGTTGATCCTATCTCTCTTCTTACTTAGCTTTCTAGCTTTCTTTCCAGTGAGCTTCGTCTCGGTATGTCTTTTTTCTATTATGATTCTTCTCTTCTTTTGGCATAGTTACTTCGCATTGTTGAGATTCTTTCCTAAGATTCGAAGGTGATACTTCTTCTTTATCTGGGACAGGTACTTCAATCTTCTGTGGGTCATCTAATTTTCTTGCAACTTCGACATCCGGGTCTCTAGAATTATATAGCTTCGATCTTTTCTCTTGTTCTTCAATAAAGTGTGTGATCCTTCTAGTCATGAAATCTTTTAACTCTTTCTTCTTCTTCTCTAAACTTCTTCATGTTCTTGCCTTCTGGCCTGATCTCTTTCAATCCAAGGTTTTCCTAGTAACATGGTAAATGGGGCGTTGTTCTCAATAAATTTAATAATCTCAAAATATTCCTCTATCGAAGTTCCATTGGTGTTCATAGAAATCCGGGTGAGCTTTCCACATAGGTTTATCATCTTTCCTTTAATTAGTCCTATTCCTCCTAATGAAGGAATCACAGCAGGCCTTCCTATAGCTTCCCAATTTCTTTCTATCATTAAATTCACCTCTGTTTCCTCATCCAGAACACAGTCAATGTCGAAGTCTCCTATTCTTTCTTCTATGCATGGATTTTCTTTGAAGATCTCCGATAAGCTGACATGTCGGTGGTCATTCAAGGTTTCTTTTATCTGTAGCAATACTTTCTTGGATTCTTTCTTGGGTTCTACCCTAATCATAGTTTTTGGATCTTCCTTAGGGTTTTCTTGTCTCATGTTCATTCCTTCAAGTTTACCAATCATTCTAGGGAAATCCAATACTTCATGGTCCATAGATTTGCAAAAAATACAACTAGGTCTTCTTCCTGGGAATTCCTTAGCAAGATGTCATGGTTTTCTACAAATGTAACAGAGGGTTAATCCTCTCTTCTTTTTAAATGATTCCCAGCTCTTTCTATACTAAGTGTTAGGGTCATAGCAGCTAACTTGCAAACCTTTATTTTGAGGATCCTGCATCCACTTGTTAGTCCAAACATTCTTTCTATGCATAGGTATAGCATATCTTTCACTATTCTTATCAGATCTATACATATCAAAGCTTCTTTCATCTATTAGTGCCCTAGTTTTCGAGCTAGGACATAATCTATCAATGATACCTAGATCCATACTTTTGAAACAAAAATTTCCACTTATCTTACTTCTACAGAGCACAAAGATTTCAGATCTAGCACTTTTCACTATTCTTACCTTTATCAGAGCACAGAGCTTGCAGATATTACCTCTTTTCTTTAGATCTGACCTCTTTTCTTTAGATCTAACCTCTATTCTTCAGATCGGGCTTCTTTCTTTAGCACAGAGATTTATACATCAAGTAGAATAATTTGCACTAGAATGACAGATCTATGCACAAATCTTTCACAGTTTCAGGATGGATCTTTGCACAAAGCCTCTTCTTCCTTAGTTCCCAGCAATCACAGTTTCAATTCAGATCTTTGCACAAAGCCTCTTCTTCTTTATTTCCCAACAATCACGGTTTCAGTCCCGGCAACATAACCATTTGTTGGCACAGGGGTAGACCCAGGGTTCAATGCTACAACAGTGCACCAATAAAACCCTAGCTACCGACCCTTTTGGCAACACCTACGAAGCAGATGAAATCTCACCCGAGGTAGAGGCAGGGGTGGTTGCAGGACTTAGGTGTATGCAACCTTAGATGGTACACAGTTCTATGATTTTAATACTTAAAAAAACACTTAGCACCGACAGTTCATCAATATTTAACCTCTATCTACTCCGCAGATAAAATAGAGCATCAAATCATTCATTCAAATCTGATGTATCTAAGCACTTATCATAGAGAGGTAGATTAGATCTAGCATATTCAATCACTAAGCACATTCACATAGGTCATCTCTAACATCCCTATACATCATTAGCACAAATCATAAACAAATCTATCTATCTGTATCAAAGCACTTATCAAGTAAATATATAAAAATATCAAGACATCGCACAAAGCAGAGCAACACAACATATACAAGGTTCACCCCCACCCTGGGGATACGTCCACCAACTCTTTTTATTTATTATCTTTATCAAGATTATTACAGGCACATAGCATCAAAATCCTACTCTGCAGAAGACAGGAGATCTGTGCGCACTCCACCAGATCCTCCTTCTTCGAGCTAGGGTAAAGCACCAAGCCTTCTTACAATTACTTGCACGTAACTCTGCAAGTCTCACATATTGTTCGCCCTTGACCAAGTTTTGGAGTTTCTTGTTCATTTTGACCAATTTTGGGACTTCGACAGCCTATCGAAGGAGGAGCACAAGATGGAGATATATCATGGGATCTTGGCCCACTTTTGGATCATTTTTGGGTTTTTGGGAATATGTAATGGGAATGGGATGTCGGCCCATGGGTTTACCCATGTGTAGGCCTATTTTGTAATATAGATAAATGTTTAGGCCATATAGGGGAGTAGTTGAAGTCGAATGAGATATCTATGTGATGTAGGCTAAGTGCCAAGACTTGGGTCTGTGTGATTAGGGATTTGTGCATTCGGTGTAAGACTTGTAGAGCTGAGTGCGAGTTCTTGTGCAAGACTATAGATGGCTTAGTGTTGTAACGCAAGGAAGAAGGATCTAGCGAGCTACGCAGATCTTCTATCCTTTGTGGAGTAAGGGTTTTGATGGCTTTGTGCTTGTACCTAATTGACTGAAGAAAATAAATAAGAAGAGTTAGTGGACGTAGCCCCAAGGTGGAGGTGGACCACGTAAACATTATGTGATGTGTTTTGTGCTTGTCTTGATGTGTTCACATGTTATTTTCTAAGTGCTTTGATATGTTTAGATATATCTACTTATGCTTTGTGCTTATGATATGTGAGAATATTAGATCTAATCAAGATAGTTGTTCTTAGTGCTTTATATGCTCATTCTGATCCATTTATATGCTAAGTGCTTAGATGTTGTAGATTAGTGTGAATGATGTGAAGCTCTATTGTATCATCAAAGTGAATAGTGATTACATATTAAATAACTGACAGTGCTAAGAGCTGTAATAAGTGTTATAATCACAGATCAGTGTCCCAGCTAAGGTTGCAGACACCTGAGTCTTGCAACCACCCATGCCTCTACCTTGTGTGAGACTTCATCTACTTCATAGGTGTTGTCGAAAGGGTCGGTAGTTAGGTCTTTGTTGGTACGTTGTTGTAGCATTGAACCCTGGGTCTGCCCCTATGCCAACAAATGGTTCTGATGTCGGGACCTAAAACTGTGATTATTGGGAACTAAGAAAGAAGAAGCTTTGTGCAAAGATTCATCCTGAAATTGTGGAAGCTTTGTGCGTAGTTATGTGCCCTGGTGCATAGTGTTCTACTTGATATATAAAGCTTTGTGCTTAAAAAAAAAAAAAAGAGGTCATATCTAAAAGAAAGAAGCCCGATTTGAAGAAAAGAGGTCGGATCTGAAGGAAAGAAGAAAGATCTGAAAGCTTTGTGCTATAAGAAAGCTAAAAGTGAGAATTTCTAATTAAAAGAGGTAAGATCTGCAAGCCCTGTGCTCTGATAAAGGTAAAGATAGTAAAAACAATTTAGATCTAGAATCTTTGTGCTCTGTAGAAGTAAGATAAGTGGAAATTTTTGTTTCTAGAGTATGGATCTAGGTATGTTTAATAGCATCTTTCCTAGTTTGAAAACTAGGGAATTAATAGATGAAAGAAGGTTTGATATGAGTAGATCTGATAAGAATAGTGAAAGATGTGTTATACCTATGCATAGAAAGAATGTTTGGACTAACAAATGGATGCAGGATCCCAGAAATAAATTGTTGCAGGTTAACTACCATGATCCTAGTGCACAGTACAGAAGAGGCTGGGGATCATTTAAAAGAAAGAGAGGATTAACCCTCTGTTACAGTTGCAGAAAATTGGGACATCTTGCTAAAGAATGCCCTAGGAGAAGACCTAGTTGTCTTTGTTGCAAAGCTATGGCCATGAAGTGTTGGATTTCCCCAAAATGATTTCTAAGCTTGAAGGAATGAATCTAAATAAAGAAAACCCTAAGGCAACTCCAGAGGCTATAACAGAACGCCATGAAGAATCGAAGAAAATATTGCTACAGATGAAAGAAACCTTGAATGACCATCGACATATTAGATTATCATATATCTTTAAAGAAAAAGAATGCATTGAATCAAGAATAGGAGACTTCAACATTGATTGTGTTCTAGATGAAGAGACATAGGTTAATATCATGACAGAGAGAACTTGGGAAGCTATAGGGAGTCCTGCTATGATTCCTTCATTAGTAGGATTAGGGTTATTCAGGGGAAAACTTGTCAACCTCTGTGGAAGGCTTGCTCAGATACCTATGACCGTCAATGGAACTTCAATAGAGGAAGATGTTGAGATTATTAAATTTGTTGAAGACAACACCCCATTTACCATGTTAATAGGAAAACCTTGGATTGACAAAGATCAAGCCAGACACAAGAAATAAGAAGAAGTCTTGGAGTAGAAGAAATAGGAGTTAAAATATTTCATGACCAGAAGGATCGCACACTTGATCAAAGAACAAGAGAACAGATCGAAGTTATTTAACACTGGAAACCTAGATGTCAAATTTGCAAAAACATTAGAAGACTCACAGGAGACTGAAGTACCCATCTTGGATAAAGAAGAGGTGTTACCCCTGAGTCCTAAGAGAGAATATCAACAGCTTGAAGTAACTAAGACCACAGAAGATAAGAATCAGAGTGGAAAATGAACTACCAAGACGAAGCTCACTGGAAAGAGGGCTAGAAAGAAAAGCAAGAAGAGAGCTGAGTTGTAGAAGGTTCCAGAAGGAACTTCACTTACAGAAAATTTGTAGAATTGGAGCTTCGCACGGATATCAGAACAGCGACACATGGGACTTCGCCATGGTGAAGCAATATAGCCATTGGGGATATTATAATCGTTCGA
Source organism: Picea mariana (assembly GCA_032191745.1). Taxonomy (NCBI): domain Eukaryota; kingdom Viridiplantae; phylum Streptophyta; class Pinopsida; order Pinales; family Pinaceae; genus Picea; species Picea mariana. The sequence continues at coordinate 17,867 of JASDQU010025633.1, read as the reverse complement.
TCGACGCTCCGAATGGGAAGAAAGGTAATAAAGTTCCATCATCAGACCATTAGACCATGCCATAATGGATCGAACAAG
>JASDQU010025632.1:17648-29520 GCA_032191745.1 Picea mariana | reverse complement strand
CTCTTTTTCTTAATATGTATGTCATGTCAGGATTTGTCTCTTTCTTTCTGTACTTCTTGGTGAAATCCTGCCAGAATCATATCCTCTTCCATCTCCATTAGTTCATTCAACCTCTCCTTTACTCTACATCTTTCTATCATGCTGGTAATTTCTACTACGTACAGACTGGGTACCAAAAATTCTAATGGTACTACTACTTCATAACCATATACCAATTTGAATGGTGTCTTTCATGTCAACTTCTTACATGTGGTCATGTATGCCCAGATTATTGCTGGTATTTTCAAGTCCCAATCATCTATATTAACATTGCAGATATTTGTCAAATCATTCTCCAAGATCTTATTGAAGGCTTCAACTATTCCATTTGCCTAAGGGTGGTATGATGTACTCTTCTAGTGATATACTTCAAACTCCTCAATCACAGCCCTGATGGTACTATTGATAAAGTGATTTCCTTAGTCACTCATCAAAATCCTTGGACATCCAAATCTAGTGATCACTTTCTCAAACAAGAAATGTGCTACTATATTTTCACTATAGTCTTTGACTGGTGTTGCTTCTTCCCATCTTGTTAAATATTTCTTCGCAGTAATGAATCTATCTCCTAAACTTTTTGTTGGTGGATTGATTGGTCCCACAAAGTCTATTTTCCATTTTTCAAATACCTATAAAGTTACTTGTGTTCTTAGAGGAATCACATCCCTTCTGTTGGATTTTCCAACCCTCTGACAGAAATCACATGTATGAAAATATTCCTTAGCATCTCTATGAACTATTGGCCACCATAATCCTGCACGCAATATCTTTTGTGCGGTATATTTTCCTGCATAGTTTTCTCCAACTATTCCTTCATGAGATTCTACAAAAATTATGGGCCTTTCATGTTCTAATACACATCTTCTCAAAATACTATATGTGCCCATCTTATATAATTGTCTTGCAATAATTTGATAGTCTGCAGCTCTGACTACTAGATTTGTCTTCTACACAGTGGTAAACTCTTGTGTTGCAACACTTGTGCTTAAGTATATAATAATATCAGCACAATATTCATTAGCTACTTGTACTAAAAACAACTACGTATCAGGGAATTTGTCTTCCAAGTTGGTAGGTTCTTCTACATTAGTTACCCTTGATAGGTGATCATGTCTTGCATTTAGCTTTCCTAGTTTGACTATCACTTTGAAATCAAATTCTTGGAATAACAATAGCCATCTACAGATCCTCCCCCCAACACTAGCTCCTTGACTAGATATTTGAGGGTAGAATGGTCTGTGAACATCTTAAAGTGTTTACCCAGTAAATAGTGCCTAAACTTTTGAAGTGCATATACGATGGCTAGACCTTCTCTTTCTATGGTGTTGCAATTATGCTCTGATTTTGAAAATTTTATACTCGCAAAGGCTATAGGATGTTCTAAGTCCCATACTCTTGGCTGCACTCCAAGTGCTATGGTTGATGCATCTACATGCACATGAAATGTCTTTTCCTAGTCTGGGAATACTAGGATAGGTGTTGTGACCATCTTTTCTTTCAAAGTGTCCAACCTTTATTAACAGTCCTCATTCCATTGGAATCTGATATCCTTCTTTAACAGTTTTTCCATTGGCGTAGTAATCTGTACATACTCCTTTATAATTTTTTGTAATAACTTGTATGTCCTAGTGTTCCTCTCAGTTGGCACACTGACTTTGGTGGTACTAAATTGACAATGACTACAAACTTAGCAGGATCCACTAGTAAACCTTGTTTACAGACTATATGTCCCAGTATTTCCTCAGGTTTGAGAGGTATCTTCATCTCTCCTAGCTCTTCTGCTATGCCTTTCATCTGTGTAAATGTCATTGGGAATAGGTCATTATATTCGTTCAGTAACTATGTTATTCTTTCTATTGTTTGTTCATCCCAATAGTCTCCAATACTTTCCATTTTGGGATTATCAGTTGTCCCAATCTTGACTTTTTAACTTTGATTGGTGTAACACATACTTATGACTCCAGAGATGGACTTTCCACCTCTCTTTCTCCTTCAATTTCTGTAATATGAATGTTGCACGGATCATCCTCATATGGGGCTTCCTCTTCAACATGATAGCATAAAACTAGGTATTTGATTGTCTGTCTATTCTATTGTTGACATTATGTCATTAGTTCAACCTCTGGTTCATCAATAAATATCACACCTCTTATCTTTTTCAGCGTTGAATCAATGTTGGGGTTCTCATATTCAAATGCGAAAGTTACTACAAAATTTTGTTGTAATGTTGTCCATTTTGTAGTACCTCTACACATCTCCTAGTCTACGTATCCATTTTTTGGGATTCCTTCCAATGTATGGATAAAGTGATAAGGCCATTCTTCTGGTGGTGTCATCCTCCATTGTGTTCTTCACTTCAGCAAATTTTATGTTGGTGTTCCTTGTCCATTGTGTTTATGCATTTTACAACTCCCATGTTCTGCGTTGAATATAATGCACAGTAGTTGTTTACATTGGTACCAGTGATGAATTGTTTCTTTGTGCACACCCCACCATCTTTTGGGTGTGGCCTTGAGTGAAATATATAGGGATAAGAGCCTCTAATTTTCTATTTCTTCCTCTTCATATTTTTTCTGAAATGACTCTAAGTCATTTACCCCATGAAAACTGGGAGGTTATCTTATCTTTGTACCAACCCATCTTACTACACAATCTATTCTTCCACACCTTCTTGTGAAAACTTCATGTAAGCATTGTTTCCAATTCTCCAAACGTGTATCTAATTTAGAAGCACAATATGTGATGCTTCTCCAGCTGAGTACCCCATCTGCAGTTGGGTTAACATAATCTTCTTCTTGCGTAATGGTTTTGTACAACTAGTTTATTTACTCTAGATCTAAGCAAGTGGATTCTACAAACCTTTCTTCTTATGAAGGGTCTAATGGTGCAATGACTCTATATTCACCTAATTCAAACATCATTTTCCTTGTCATCAAGTTAATTATAGCCTGGTTATCAAATGCCCAATCCAATCCAAGCAATTATGGATAAGTTGTTGTACCATCTACTATTTCTATTACTTCAAAATCTTCCATAGTGCACACTCCATCCAAATCTACTATCGCACCTTTAAACCTTCCAATTGGTATCACTTTGTGTTGATTTTCTAATTTCAGCTAGATAGTTCAATATCCTAGTGTGGGTTCTCCCATACACTACCATGTTTTCTTAGGTAAAAAATTTACCTCATAACCTAAGTCTAGTATAATATCACCCATATTAAAGTCTCCAATGTTAGCATTCAGTTTGAATTCCTTGCTTGTCCTCCTTCTTGTATGGAGATGATTGACTATTTTTTGCTCTAATTTCCCTTCTGCCTCTGTGTTACATCTTTATAGCACATTTTGTAAGATCTTAATAGATTATGGATCCTTTAATAACTTAACACAGGATTGCAAAAAAGTTTTTATGTTACTTACTTTCTCTAGAGGTTGTGCTTCACTCATGTGATCCATTGAGGAGGGAATTTAACAATGGTATGTTCTGAGTGTGTTGCGTGGTTGATGTATATGCAACATTTTTCTTTAGAAAATCCTATCTTGCCTCCTTGAATGTTTCCTTTTCTTTTCATGCATCGAACTACTTCAGTGGTTCAGTATTCTTCTTCATCAATTGGTGTTTCATTGGATCTTGTCTTACTATGTCAGTTCCTGTCTTAGCTCCTCCTCATGTGACTATGTTGATGTTTCTCCCATCATCTTGGCTTATGCAGAGATCCACTGGAAATTCTGGTTATTATGGTTCCTCTTTTCTTGGATCTTTCCCAAGAGTGTAGTATAGTCTTATGTATCATGGTTTGTTGCGTGGCAATACATATATGTCATTGGTGGAAGTGGACACTCCCTTTAATAATTTCCTAGATGTTGGCAGTTGTGGCACACTACCTGACCTCTTCCTCATCCAAATCCTCCTCTAACTCATCCTCCACCTCTGTATCTAGCTCGATCTCCTCGTGGTGGATTGTACTGAGGTACTTGATTGTACTACACAGGGTTATATTGTGATTGCACATTGTTGTATTGTGTTTGCACATTATTATACTATTGTTGCGCATTGTTGTATTGCGGTTGCACATTATTATGTTGTTGTTGCGTATTGTTATGTTTTGGTGGTACCTAGTTGAACTGAGGTGCATATTTTTCGGTCATCATTTCTTCTTGCACCCTATAAGTGTTGAATTTATTTCTCTCATCAACTCCATTTTCCTACAATCCTTATCATCATGACCTACTGACTTGCAAAAATTGCAGTATGAAATTTTGGGTATTGTATTGTACTTCTACATCATTGGAAAATGATATGGATCATGCCCATGTGTTTTACAAATCTCACACCATGGTCCCCCTATTGTCAAGGGGTTTGGTACTCATGTTTTCATGTACTGCGTGAAAGTTAGACATGCATTCTTATGGTATCGTTCTATTCTACATGTGGTACACCAAACAACTTCTCTTTTCTCTTTTCCCTTATTCTAGTTAAGTTGAAATGTTAGGTTCTTCAGATCCTCTTTCATCTCCTCTATTGTTGGATCTCTCTTCTAATACTAGTTCTCTTTCAGTTGTGAGGATTCCTATTGAGCCTCTGCCTGAGTTTGGAACTTTTGTTGTCTTAAGGGGTATTTTAAATGTGGTAATAGTGAGTTCACAAATAAGTGCCTATGTTGCATGTCAATCATGGCATATTTCAACTTACGTTTCAAGCGTTTAAACCTCTGATCAATCTCCCAGACAGACTCACATAGTTTTTTATTGATTTCAATCATCTCGTTTGTGTATTGATCTTTTGAGCTATGCTTCTGAAATTCATTTATCAGTAGTGTTATCACCTATTATGTTCTTTCAAGTTTCATCTCTCATCTCTTATTTTATCCATTTAAAACATTTTCTATAAGCTATAAATCCTCATCATTAGGTTGTTAAAGGTGAAAAATCTTTATTATGGGGGTCAAAATAGTGTTATATTGAGAGGAATGAGGAATACTTAGTCTTGTAAAAGGGGAAAGGAAGAATTTTGCACATGTTTGTAGGATTGTCCTATGATGTCATTTAAAGTTTTAAATCTTTCCATTAGAGTCATACATCATTTCATCACTTATGTCTCATCATTACCATAGTTAGATAATGATTCTCAACTCGTTTCCATCCAAAATATGCTAACGGACAGTTTATGCAGAGCGCTACAAGAAATTCCACTTGTCCCTATGTTTCATCATCACGCATATTGATGGAGGAGTTTGAAGACGTGGATCATCCTACCTAGAAGAATGAAAGACTCAAGGCGGTTATCAAGTACCCAACTCATATCATAGCATGAAAAGGTGGCATTACTTTCACCTGTTTGTAGATGTTACCTAGGACGTCACACGGATGGGGTTTTTCAAAAAAAAATCTTTTTACCTGGAGTTTTATTTGTTTCTATAAGATTCAAATTGCAGTGTTCAATTTAAAATTCCTCCTTATATCTAGCAAATCTTGTATATATCTCCACATAGCAGACATATCCCACTCCTACAACAAATAATCTAGTCTTCTGGTCGTGACAACAAAATGGGTAAAAGTGGACATATGAACAGAAAGGAGCCTGAAGGACCCGAGATCATGGAGGCATACAAAAATAGCAGATATATCTTTGACCAGGTTGGATGGTGTATGTTTTTCACCAAATTAGATGGTTATGATTATGGTGTATCTTGTGAATTTTTTGAATGAGTTGATGGACAGAGGATGAGATTGAAAATCTAATTATGAAATTTACAAAAGACTCAATAGCATCAACCTGTAATCTTCGTTTTGATGGTGAAAAATGGTTCAAAAACAAATTAATAATAGGTGGGGATGTCAATCAATTCTTGAAACCAGAGAAATGAGATCCTAATTGGACCAAGGGTATTCCTAGGGACTAGATAGTTTATGAATGGATGGAGGCCTTTCTAATGCTCAAACACTATATCACATGTGAAGGGAGTTATTCCACTATTTTCCTATTTGATTTATGATTCCTCCTTCATTTTCCATATTATTTCTTGAGGGAATTGAATAAAATGTCCATGAAGATTCAAGCAAATCCCAAGACTCCTCCGCATTGTATCTATCATCAAGGGTTAATTAAGGTACTTGTTAAAGCAGAGCTAGATAAATGAAAGAGGATGACTCCTCTGCATCGTATCTATCATCAAGGGTTAATTAAGTTACTTGTTAAAGAAGAGATGGAGAAACAGCAGAGGATATGGGATCAATTATTGATCCAATCAAGGTTTAAAATAGAAGTTCATCCTCCTACCCAAAAGTCAACTAATAAATTTATTGAACCAACRCCAGGAACATCATCAAGCATAATTCCACCTATTGTTTCAAGGAAGAATAAAAGGAACATTATTCTGAATACTTCAGATGAATGAATTGAGAATACCCCAATCAGTTTGCAAATAGGTGAAGGATATTCTCATGTGCTGGGTGGAGGTAAGCATCATTTCCCTCATACACAKAAAGTTTATATCAAACGTGTGATCTTGAATGAAATTGAAGAACCTGAAACAATAGAGGTACCTGCAAACCCTATACAAGCTGAAGAACCTATTCCTAATATTGTTCCTCCTAGTTCTAGTTCTTTTGAAGATGATGTTTATAGATATAAAATTCTTGTAAGGAAGAGTACTAGGCCACAAAAAAAATTCATATTGAAATCTAAATCCATGTACAACCCTACAATCAAAGATAAAGTCATATAAATTGATGGAGAGCCTACAAACCCTAATGCAAAGCCATCAACAAGCAAAAACGTTTCTAAAATCAGAGCTGAGAAGAGGAAACTAAAGAAAGAGGATCTAACAACAAACAAAAAGGCTCCTACAGGAAAAGACATATTTTCTGCAAGAAAACAGAGTAAACAGAGCAAGAAGGGCCAAAAACCTTTGATCAAATCTAAAGATGGTAAGCCAAGGAGAATGAAAACTTGTTTTGAAATGAAGCAAACAAGAGGTAAAAATTTGAATCTGTTAGTTGAGGAAACTAAATCTGTTTTCCAGGGAGAAGTTTCAATTTAAGATCTTAAGTGTTTATGCAAAAACCTAATTTTTGACTTATGATGATGGATGCTTGATAAAAGCCTTTTTGTTTTCATGATCTCAAGATAGTATCTTCCTTTGAGTAACGATTGGTTGTAAGATGGGACAGAAAAATCGTCAAGGATATTAAGATCAAGTTTTAAAAGAGAACTACAGGAAGTTCCCTTGGAACTCTTCACAGGAAAAACAGTGGCACTATAGGAACACCTGTAGCAGCCGATTTTGCAAAAGAAAGCACAAAATTTCATTTTTGTGATGGAAATAGCAGATGATGAGGGTAATATTTTGTGGAATGTGAAGAGATAATATAAGATCCCTTTAAAATTCAAATTACAACCTCATTTTGGTGGATGACAATACATATCGGTCAGCTATTATTGTCAAGTATTGCAAACAAGTGAATGCCAGAGGATCAGATGGATGACAAAGGATCCTGTGGACCTCATGAAGGATCTAGTGTACAAGCCAGGTGTAATCAAGTGAAAAAAATATCTATCTTTATGAAAAGTTTTTTCCTAGATTATATGAACTAAGTTGTAACTGTTTTCTATTTCTATGTATCAATAGATATAAGAAAAATTCTCCCTCGTGGTCTGTAGGAGTTAGTTTGAGATATCCCTAGATATTAGATTGATCATAAATGTTTGAAACTGATGTAAAACTCTATATATTTTATGAAGTAGAAGAAGAATGGGTTGAATCCTTGTTTTTGTCTTAATCTTGAATTTCGAAAGATTGTTTTGATCTATCTTTCCTATGTAAAGACTTCAACTGCTAATGAAGTTAATGGTTAGTTTGTATTCTTTCTATGTTTATCATCTTCATGTTTTCTTCTGAAACCCTTTTTTGATGTTATACGAGCTTATGACAAATGATTTTTGTGTTGAGAAGGTTGCTTTAAAGGTTTTTTAGTAATCTTTGCCACATTGGTGTTTCTTCTTCTTAAATCTTATTTGGAATGATTTATAGATAAAAGGTTTATGCTTTTGTTGTATAAGGAAATTAAGAACAAGATTTGTTATTGGTGGATTTATCAGTTTTCTTTCCCCTTCTCTCAAATCACTTCACGTAAAATCTTAAGTTGCTAACCATTAGTTTTATTTACCTGACTTGTTGCACCTAGGTAAGTGATCTTAATAGATCATATCATTATTCCCTTTCAAACTGAGCAAGGATTTATCCATCTTAAAACCCCTATTAAATATTTTAAATCAAGGTGTGCTAGGTTTGACTCTTTAGCAGTCAAGATTCAACTTCTAGTGCTAACAAGTAGTTTCTTCACATATGAAATATTCCTTGTTACTCTTGGTGGACTATTTACATCTAGGTTCATGTACCAATCCAGTGCACAGTATCTTAGCGTGATAACTAACTACACAAGATTTGTATCCTCATATGTGATCTTCTTTGCTTCCCATATATTTTCACAAATGAATAAATTTTTTTCAGGGTCCTTTGATGCCTCTCCCTGAAATTATGGTAACATGATCGTGGGATCATGTCCTGCCATTTTGAACTGTGTTGAACTACTACCTCCAAATGGTGTAGATATTTGAATGTTACTTCCTGAATTGCATCCTCCATTTGCTTCTCCTTTTTTAGATGTTTTTCCTGTTGTATTTCTTCCACTAAAATTCGATTTTCTAAATGGTGGTGTTCTTTCTGGTGTACTAGTCGCACATGGGGTTATAGGTTCCACACTAACATTGATATGGATTGGAGTGTTTCCTTATGTTCCTTCCCTTGGACATCCTTTCTTCCTTTCATATGTTTCACACAGGATTTCCTCAATATGCTCCATAGCCCAGATATCCTCTACCTCTTCCTCGTCGCTTGCCAAGCCCTATCTATCAACTATGGATCTCTACTTATTATTCATCTTATATCGGTAGGGTACTACATTGCGCATTTTTCCAGCTATTTCCATTATCTACTTTATCTGGTCTTCCTCCATCATGATTGGGTATGTGGCCTCCTTCTTCTTTCCCTTATCCATTTTTTCTTCCATTTCTCCACCTCTTGTCAGTGCTTCCCCCCTTCCCCCATGCGTGCAAGGAAGTTTAGTTGTCTGATTCCATGGTCATCACATCATTGTTATACAATAAAATATTGATTGAAGTATACAACAATCTGATATACCTACCTTTAGGTCCTTTTAGAAAATCCTTCTATGTTGCATTGTAAGACTTCGCGGTATCTACTGCAAATTTGATGATAAACCCTGCAACAATATTGTCTAACCATAAATATACTATGCACATAAATTTGTTTTAAACTTGCTATAACTTTACGATCTCTATCGAATTCCACTCCAGTTGTCTGATTCGATTTTTTGGGTGGTTTTACTTTAACCTCAATTGCCACTCCTGTAACAAATGCGGAAAGTCATAGAAAAATACCTTATGCAAGTCACTAAACACGTATTTATCCAGATATATGGGAGGTGTTAACTTAGGGTTTATGTTATCCTTCTATGAAAACTCAAGTTACTTTGTTTCAACCATATTTCGATCTCCACCTTGGTTGGATTCCATAGCCCTAACATTCATTTTTATACCTTCATTCTCTGCATGCTTCTTCTACGGATCCCATACACTCAATCCCATGTAGTTCCAGTCGGCAATGGAACCAATTGTTGGTGTTAATATCTCACTTCTACTTCTAGGCCTGACCCAGGTTTAGATATGATTAGGTTTCAACCAACACCCTCTAAAACTATTGGCCCTCCTAGTAAACCAGAAGGAAACACATCACATAGAGTGCACTATGCAGTCTCGCCCGAGATAGCTTTATGGGTGACTGCAATGCTCAAGCGCTTGCAGTCTAGTTGTTAAGCCCTAAATAGTGGCTCATTACCCCATAATTGGGGCATATTATATTATTAATGTTATTTTATTTATGTGGGCTTTAGTCCATTAGTTGTAATTATACCTCCTAGTCTCCTATATATACCAAGGAGACATTTTCATTTTGAATCATCTTGTAATTGAAAATTTATGTGGGAATAAGGAGGTTGCCCCCTCGAAGAGGCTTATTATCTGAATTTATCTCTTCTTCAAGGCATTGAGTACTTATTCTGAGGTTTTTCTATGGTATATTGATATTTGGTTCCTAACATATGGTATCAAAGCTCAAGGTCTTGGGGTTTCGCTACTACATCTGAGTCACCTTGGAATTTTCACTATAACCTTTTTTCTACAATGATTCAGAAGGAACAGATTTAAGGATATTTAGTAGATGGATCAAGGTACATTGGGTTAAAATTTCAGCTTCTGAATCCTTATAGTTTCGGAGATACATCCTTTCTAAGATAGGGTTTTGGAATCATCATGAATTGATTCATTGCGGAATTTTCGCTATAAAAAAATTTCTGTAATGTTTCAGACCCTTACCTCCAGAGGATATTCACAAAAATTAGTGAGGTATCTGTAGTAACAATTTCATCTTTTGGGTCATCTTAAATTTGTATATATGCCCTGTGGAAGATAGGGTATCTGACTAGTCTCAAGCAGGTGTTCCGAGTAAAAAAATCATAGCTTCTTCCTAGAGTATCCAAATTGAGTGAGACTAGTTGAATTGGATAGGGGACAAACTGTAGTAGTTCTGGTGCAAGTTTCAGAATTTTATAGCAATTATTTTGTGCGGGGCATGCTATACAAGTGAGATCTCCTAGAAAGGATAAAAATCAGCAAGTTGTGGGAAAGTTACTATGATCTCTAGATGTTCAAACATCTAAGCCATCTATTCCTCTAGATCTTCAAGGGATCATTGATAAGAATTCCAAATTATTTGAAGATATTCCCAAAGGTCTTCCACCCACTCAAAATCATGATCATGATATTCATCAAATTCCTGGGAGTGTTCCTCCTAACATCAGGCCATACAGATACCCTTATCCCCAGAAGAGTGAAATTGAGCGCATGGTTGAAGAAATGTTAGAGGTTGGCATTATTAGACCTATACAAAGTTCTTACTCTGCACTGATGGTAATGGTATTCAAGAAACATGGCTCATGGTGTATGTGTCTAGATTATAGAGAGCTCAACAAGATCACTATTAAAGATAAGATTCCCATTCCTGTCATTGATGAATTGTTAGATGAACTACATGGAGCAATCTATTTCACAAATTTGGATCTTCATTCAAGGTATCATCAGATTATAATGAAGCAAGAAGATATCCCAAAAGAAGCATCTCGAACTCATGAAGGCCATTATGAATTTTTGGTCATGCCTTTTGGCCTTATAAATGCGCCTTCCACATTCCAAGGGTTGATGAATTCCATTTTCAAGCCCTTCCTTCAGAAAACTTTGTTAGTATTTCTCGATGATATACTGATCTATAGAAAGTCTTGGGAGGATCATGTACGACATGTTGAAAAGGTGCTACAACTACTAAAGGAGCAACAACTAGATGCCAAACAATCCAAATGTTTCTTTGGAGTGAATGAGGTAGATTATTTGGGTCATATTATATCTCATGAAGGTGTCAAGGTAGACCCTAACAAGATTAAGGCTATGATAGACTGACCAAGTATGCACACTTTTGTGCACTCTCTCATCCCTTCAAATCTATTACAGTTGCCACCACATTCATGGAGACAGTTCAAAAGATACATGGAAGCCCAAAGATTATTGTAAGTGACAGAGATCCCATCTTCACTGGACATTTTTGGACAGAATTGTTTTCTTGTTTGGGTACTCAATTGGCTCATAGCTCATCCTATCATCCTCAATCTGATGGACAAACCGAGATAGTGAACAAATGTCT
>JASDQU010025632.1:4342-16094 GCA_032191745.1 Picea mariana | reverse complement strand
ACTTGTGATGAACGCGATGAAACCTGAAGTTTTTTTACGAATAAGGACATGAAGGATAGTGCAAATGCAGGTAACACTCTCATAGATGGATAGTCCTCATTGTACCCTTTCCAATGGTAATTGGTATGTCACATGGTTCTTCACAATTGAAAAGATATGAGGTCATGAAGTTGGAAGCCCTAAATACTGGTTAAGAATCCCTAAATAGTTACAAGTCATTAACTAAAGGGTAAAGTGGTTGTAACAAGAAGACCCTAAAGTAAGGAATGAATTTACTTTAAAAAGGTATAATTACATCACAAGAATTCTATCATAATGACACACACAAGTTCAATGATTATCTATCTTTCAAGTGATCTTTTGGTAAATATTTTTGTAGCATATCTGAGGCAACGAAGTCTAAGGTAGTCAAGTCTAAGGTAGTGAAGGGAAGCGAAGGAAAAATTCTATAAACTAGATTTCTGATTTTATCCATGGGTTCTAGTGGATTAAGGCATGGACATCAACAGGTTGCAGTGGAGAAAAGGGTAGACATTCATGGGTTGATAGAGTAAATTTCGTGGATCTGAGAAAATGTCTTGAATAAAGATGTTTGGTCCAGGTTGCAACAAGGCATGATGGCACAATAGGTTTGTTATAGGGTCCGATATGGTGTGCATCAGGTTTCATATTCAGTAAAGGTATGTCTTTATGTATTAGATGCATGGATAGTTTTTCACTTTCTTAAGGCATGTCTTGGAGGCCTCTTTGGTACATGGATGCATATGATTCAGGTACATACATCGTTGTGATATATCCTTTGTACAGTGTGTATGGCTTTTATGGTTCATTGTTAGAGGTACATCTTTGTGATGATTGGCACATGTGTGAGGCATATACTTAGTATATGAGCTTGGAATTTATGGTGCATGCTTGAGGCATATTGTTGAGACATTGGTATATGGTTTATTGGTTGGTACATGGATGAGGTATACACTTGGTATATGGTGGCATATGTATGAGGCACATTCTTTGGTGCTTGGTTGAGGCACATGTTATGGTACAGGTTTTGATTCACGAGTTGATGATGATATGGTATGTTTCTAGAGGCACTTCTTGGTGATCTTGGTACATGGTATGGTATAGGTTTTGGTACATGGTTGTTGTACATGGTATGGTATAGGTTATGGTACATGCTTGATGTAAATGGTATGGTATGTTAGCCTATGGCTTACCTTTACCAATCACTAAGTCTAAACTGTCACCTATATTTGTATTATTCATTTAGGATATTAGTAATATATCCTCAAGTGATGACTAATGATTTAGTTAAGATTTCCTAGCCTAGTCATCATGCATGATTTTAGGATCTAGAGCAAATCTCTCTATGAGGTGGCATCACCCATTGTACTATAACATTATAATATGTAACATTGGAGTGAATACAATAACTGTTGGCTAATATGCATTTTCCACCATGTTGTTATTCTTGTTTATGTTTTATCAATTGGTATCAGAGCTCTTATGGTCTTAAGGGCATAATAACTTCACCATGGTAGTTTCCATGGAAGGTGAAGTGGTATGAGAGCTCTTATGGTCTTAAGGACCTTGTATCCTATACTAACAAATTGCAGACTTGCAATATTTGGGATGTGCAATGGAGATAAAGAGAGCTAGAGCTGAGACAATGTACAGACATGATTCAAAGTTTGGCGTGCAGTTTACAGACTTTACAGCCAATCAAAAATCGAGTAAGGCAAATTTTGTAATTTCTTTTATGGAATTATTTCACTGCCAGTGGGATTGAGTTCTGAGTCATATATTTTGGCATGAAATCGCAATTGGGCACAAGTTAATTAAATCGTTGTTGTCTCTAAGTCAATTTTTTTAGCTGAGGCTCTTGCTAGTCCTCTTTGGGAATTTTGAATCAAAGTTGTGATATTTATCATTTTTTAGTCAAGTCAAGGCACAGACATGCTGGGTGAAGTTAGATCTACTACAAAATCTTGTACAATTTTTTATGGAACATTTCATGACTAAATACTCTAAAACAAATCCATGCCCAACAAATCTGTCAAATTCCCTATAGATCCATCAAACGCCCAACAAATTTACCTTCAGAGAGATTCTCTCAACTAAGGCCGATATTTGAGGTAAGACGTTGCTAATTTAGTGCCTTGAGCCTCCTCAAATCGAAGAAACTAGAAACATCACTCATGGCCCTCTGAACAACATCTTGAAAAATACTAGGGTTTTCGTTATCAAACTCACATTTCTATTATGGACAAAGTGCATATTCTCAAAGCTGACTTTGTCAATTGTCGACCATAGCAAATAATATATTATACAATGAATTTTCGCTATATTTTTCAAAAACTGTCCATAAATTAAGTCTCATTTTTTCGTTTTTATCTGCATGCTCGCCATTTAGTTGTTGCCTCCACCTCTGCCTTCATGTGCAGTTTACAACCCTAACTTGCCATTCCAAGGAGACCGAATTAATGAAGAAATTTCCATTGAATTCTATGATGTCCAACTTACCCAGTGACCGAAAAGTCATGTTGATTTGCCTAACAATCTGAAAACACAAGAATTAGCATTTTTGGCACACAATCTCACAAAATCACCCAACCCAGGATTCTTTCTGTCGTCGTTTCGGTTTGGTGACTGAGTATTGCAGGCATTATCATCGGATGCTTAAGCCTTGGATCTTATTATTGTTAATATAGTTGTAAATATTACATAGTAATCAACGCCTAGCTGCTCAAAGAGATGCACGCTACATTGAACCTCTGATTTAATGCATTGCATATGATATGAAGGTGACAACAATAAAGAAGATTCTGATGATATTTCTTTCTTCCCAAGAAGATGAAGTCTCATCCCTCGTGGCATCCAAAATGTCATTGTAAAGGATTTAGATGACAGTGATGGTTGCGTTGGTAAATTCATCATGGCAGACATCTGCACAATCGAAACTTTTTAATATTTGCTTGGATGTAGGTTACTGCGGCTTCTCAGAAATCTGTGAACATGGTGTCACAGATGAGGTGCATTGGAGACCTGCATCCATATAGAAGTAGTCATTGACTGTAAAAGGCAGCTCACCGAGTGGAAGAGGCAGTTGTCGTAGAACTATGGGGCACGTCGAGAATTCATTGCTTCATGTAAAAAATTGTTGCAGAGCAATGCGGATTGATCAACGAGAAGCATTGAGCCAACTAGTAGAGGCATTTGATTCAGCACCAATGATATTTCTCTATCAATTTTCACCAATGATCTTTCTCATAAATAATGTTCACCATCACTCTCTGATCTGTGGAAAAATAATAAATGCTCTACCAATGAAAGTATTTGGTATATTAGTTTTACACAATATTCCTCTTTACCTTCTCATGTACTCTGTACTCTGTATACAAAACCAAATCTGAAAGATATGGATATAAAGTGAAGCCTGGAGAGCTTGCGGCCTATTTGAAATTCCATGTATCTATTGAGTTTGTGCAATCTAGATCAGAGGTGAGATCAGTATCGTTCTTCAACAAATCTACAGAAGAAACCAACCCATCACTACATCCACCACAACTTGATTTTATTTGGGGAAGAGGATATTGCCATCACCACGTTGGCACCAAGCAGTGCAAGAACACAATCTAACAATAGTAGTTGAAGCAATTCACCAGCTGTCAAATTAAGGTTGAACTGCCCATTTTGTTTTTTAAAAGGAAAAGTGAATGGTGATTTTTCTCTTTTATTAGAAAGAATGCCTTCCTTTAAAGATTTATGGAGTTAGTCTAAAGTAAATTTGTTTTGGGTTATGATATTACTATCCATCTTTTTGGTTAAAATATGATTGAAATATTTTTTTAATGACATATGAGTTATAAAGAATATTTTATTAAAATATTCGCTATGAACAATTTTTGGAGGTATAAGGAGGATCCTCAATATTTTGGAGATTCTGTATTTATATCCAAAATAAATTTGTAAAAGAGGATGGAAGTTCAACGTTCTTATTGATAAAGAGGGTCTTTCCTCATTAAAAAGGGGAACAAAAGTCTAATTGAAGGTTTGGCAATGAGATGTGATGATAAAGGTGTTGGAAGATTGGTTCTTGTCATTGATGTCAACCCTAGTCATGGGTTTTGGACCGCAAGATTGATGAAGGTATTTGGACATGAAGGAAAATGCACATGCAGATACAACACCCATGGATGGATAGTATACATCATGTTGTTTCCGGTGGTAGGTGGCACGTCGCGTGGATCCTCATGGTTGAGGAGAAATAAATTTTTGAAGATGACAAAGTGAATTGAAGAAGGAAGTACATGTAGGCCCTGAAGATAATTAAAGAAAAGAATTACAAAATAAGAAAGTGTCAGGTCGGCCCTAATGTTAAAAGGAAATGACATAAATGGTATAAATAAAAATCATTATACATTCATTTGATACAAGTCGAATTTCAGAGGTAATAAGAAGAAAGGAAGGCCGGATTTCAAGGGAGGATGAAGTCTTTTGGTGATGCGTTCTAAGGTATGTTATTTTCAGGTCATCTTACCATTTTTTCTATAACTTTGTTTCTAGAATGATTTAGATGGTGAAATAGTTATGGTACTGAGAAGACAGATCAAGGTACCTCTGTTAAAAATTTTATCTCTTGATTTGCTATAATTATGGAGATACACTCTGTGGAAGATAGGGTTTGTGACCAGTCCTGAAGCTAGTCAATAAATAGGTGTTCCGGGTAAAATAGTCATAAATTATTCATCGAGAATCCAAATTAAGTGGGACAAAATTCATTGGAAATAGCAAGTACTTTTTTTTCTTGTGTATGAGTTTTAGAATCGGATGTTAATTATTGAGCACGAGGCATTCTGTGCAAGTTCACTCTCCTAAATAGACCAGAATTGAATAAAGTCTACCATTCTTTATATAACCTCTTTTTGGGGAGGATTCAAGGAGTTTAAATTGGAGTATTTTCAGAGAATACATTGAGTAATATTATCTATGGGATCAGAGTACTCCAAGAATTGAATAATTGCAGAAATTGCAGAAGTCTCGAGAAGCATTATCAGGTTCTATGTGATGATTGGTTGATGGTGATGATTTAATGTAAAGTTTTATTATCTCTCATATATTCTTGGGTGGAAGGAAGGGGCAAGGATGGAGAGTTAAACTCTCTCTTGATATTGGAGGATTGCATCTTCCTCTTGGAGGTTTATCCCTCCCTTTACGTTTGGAAGTTGTAGCTACCTTTGGAAGTCATTACTTCCCTTGAACAATAGCTATTGATTATTTATCATATATTGTGCATGGTGTATTGTGGTGTATTGGTGTAACTCTTATACTATTGTTCATTTCTCATTGTATATAGTTGAATGGTTTAAGTATAAGTTGAAAAAGATTTTAAATTGTACTTGATACTGATTCACCCCCCTCTCAGTATCAACAAAAGGCATACAACAACTTGGACTATGGTTGATCACATTGTAAGAGATGGGAAGTCTTATGAAAGGACAATGGTAAATGTTTGAGTGTGTTTAGCTTGGTATAGGTGTTTTCCAGAAGAAGGCTTGTAATTCATACACCATTGTGATCTCAAGAAAGTTTCAAAATGTATTTGAGCACAGTTATTGTAAGAGCGATACTCATAATAAAATTGAAGTCTTTTTCTCTGTGTCCTAGATCCGCCCAAAATTAAATAAGGGGATATTAGGTACACTTTGTGTTGCGTGTGATGGTAAGATTTTTATGGAATCTTTATGTCATTATGTCTAGTGTTGACATAATCATACTTGCAATTCATCATTTAACACAACAAACATGAAGTTCAAGCTCAAATTCATGTCATTCAAGCATATGTGAAGAACATTCTCAAGCATTCAAGTCGTAAACTACATCAGTAATGGACAAATCAAAGTTTTCGAACTCAACACATCATGGAGCATTTGAATTTAAATTGTAACTTGCAAACAATGTTTGTTGTAAGATTACATAATCAGGAATCATTGTAACTTGCAAATTGTCCTTTTGTAAGCTTACTTGTATTTTTGAAATCAAGTTGAGTTGAATTGAATTTGTCATAAGGTGCATTTTCGGCTGAGCCTGACACCCGAGAGTCATTTTGAGTCGTAATTGACAAGGATGAGTACTTGAAACTCAAATCATGGTAATGCTTTGGGATGCATTTTTCGGTGGTAACTGACATCCTCAACTTCTTGGAAGCAAGTTCAAGCAAGACAAGATCAAGTGAGTGTGAATAGAAAGCGAGCTTGAAGTTCAAGTGAGTGATTCAAGTGAGTGAGTTGCAAATAAACCTTCTTTTGTCAAGTCAAATTGTAATCAGGATCTACCTGCACAAGGAGACCTCATTTAGTGTTTTTGAAATGGCTCGAAGTCTCAAATTATTAGAGCTACTGAACACTCTAATAAACACCACTGAAGAAAACATAGTGATATTGAACAAAACAACTCTTCAATCAGTGCTAATTTGTTTGAAAGTGATGCAAGCTAAAGTTAGACTTGTTCAATCTATATCCCAACTATTGAATGATGAGTTGATAGATCTCAAAAATCAACAGCCAGTGAAGTGTTCTGAACTAGTTTATGTTCAGCAAAATCCTCTCTATGATGATGATGGTGATGTTTTTAATCAACATTCAATGAAGGAGCAACTCAATAAAACAACTTCAAATGCAGAAAAAAACGATGCTATTCTTGAACCTACTTTTCAAGATTTTTCTTTTGAGTTTAATGAAGAAAGATTTTCAATGATGCATCAACATGAAGTAAATCCGCTTCCACGGATTTCAAAGCAATAGGTTCATAATACTCTTTCCAAGCCCATCATTAGACCTTGGGAAGAAATCATCTACAACAAGAATAGAACTGGAATTGGATATGACAAGGAAGTTACCTTTCATATTTTTGATTATTCAATACCAATCAAGTTTCAAAGTGTCAGATTCCTTCAAGAAGATTCACTTTCACATGCTCTAGTTCAACATCAGAATGATAAGTGTCAACATTGTAATCGAGTTGGTCACAAGGAGAATCAATGTTTTGATCTCCATCCTTGCCAACATTGTGGCAATCATAACCATTCTTCAAACAAATGTTCAACACTGAAGAAACCTGCAAGATTGAAAATTCACTATGAGTGGATTGATCCTTGGTAGTGGTCATCAACAACCAAGTGATTATATAAGTCTCACCGAAGAATTAAATCTTGAGTAAAGACCAATCTTGTAGCACAAAACATTTTTGTGCCTCACATAAGTGGTCCCCTTATGGCATAGATTTCGAGCATGGCCCTCATGGGATGAGATAACATGTGGTTTTTTTTGCATGCCCACTTTGTGTTGTACTCAAATGGAACAAGTATGGTACTGTCTTGAGCCTAGAAAGGGGGAGTAAAATTATGTAAATCTCATGCACCTTAAGGGTGGGAGTTCAAAATTCTAGTGATGATGGTTCATGAAACCACTTGTGGTCTCTCCTTTCAGCGGACAAAGGGGAGAATTGATGATGGAATTGGTTGTTAGACAAAAAGTTTCGACAACAACAAACATCAAGTATGCTAGATGGGCATGAAATTTGCCAAATGGGCAACTGCAGTTTGTAGATGACATACTTTGGCAGAATTATGGTTCAATAAGTTTAAGTTGAATCATACATAATTTGGATGTTAATTTTGATTTTGAGAGCAATCATGTGGACGTTTGGTTCACATAGATGGTCGTTTGACCTAGCAGAGGACAAGAGGATCCTTCTGCATTGTAGCTTGGCATTTGATTGAGTTGTCAGGCATTTTTAGAGATGTGTCAGACTAAGAAGTTGATTCACTTCTCTTGGTTCACTCTCATCAGATTGGAGTTTACATTAAGTGAACAAATTTCATGCATCCTGGCTCACATGATTACATAGTGATATTTTCCAGAGATAGCAGGCTTTGACAGGATTATGGTTCAATCAATTATAATTGAATCATACACATTATACATTGGGATGTTGTTGGGCACCTAAAAGTGTTAAGATTGGTTAGTGGTTATTCAAAAACCATCAGATACATGGTATCAATTCGTCAATGGTCATCCCAAACCAAAAATTCAGAGAGCACTTCAGTGATGCACTGATAGTAGAGTGGTGATACTACATGTTCACCAATTAGCAAAAGACATCAGATTCTTCTAGCTAAAATACTTGACAAAATGATCAAATTTTCAAGCAATCAGGGAATGTTCAGATATTTCAGTTGTTCACTTCCATATCTCAACTCTCTTCTAGTTCATTTCAGATGAACCATTTAACATCTAGATTGGCGGTTTTTCAGACAGTTCTTCATTGAGGCTCAACTCAAGAGTTTCAATATGAAGACTTGGAATTGATACTAGTTTATGATTAATTGTTGGTATTATTGACCGGACTTGTGATTGAGGGGGGGATTGTTATCCTATGGCTTACCTTTACCAATCACTAAGTCTAAATTGTCACCTATATTTGTATTATTCATTTAGGATATTAGTAATATATCATCAAGTGATGACTAATGATTTAATTAAGATTGCCTAGCATAGTCATCATGCATGATTTTAGGATCTAGAGCAAATCTCTCTATGAGGTGGCATCACCCATTGTACTATAAATATGTAACATTGGAGTGAATACAATAAGTGTTGGCTAATATGTCTTTTCCTCCATGTTGTTATTCTTGTTTATGTTTTATCATGGTACAGGTTCTGATACAATGTTGATGTACATGGTATGGTATAGGTTTTGGTACATGGTTGAGGTATATGGTTGATGTACATGGTATGGAGCAGGTTCTGCTACATGTTTGAGGTACATGGTTGTTGTACATGGTTTATTTACATGGTATGGTGATGGTTTTGATATCCATGTGAGTGGATCTGATTATAGTTGGTTGATATCAATGACAGTGATAGTGACAATGACAGTGACAGTGACAGTGATAGGGATAGTGATAGGTTGAATGATTGGTTGATCATTAGTTTCAAGTTGATAAGACAGTGACAATTATAGGTTGATGTGACAATGGTGACAATGACAGTGAATGGTTATTGTATTGGTGATAGTGGCAATTAGAGGTAGATCAGTGGTAGTGACAGTTTGACTCTACACTTATATTTCAGGGCGAAAGGATGGGGAAAGGAAAGGAGGTTTTAGCCTCCTTTTGGTTGGTGTCAGAGAACTCAAGGAGTTGGAAATTCCTTCAGGTTGGAGCCTGTAAATCAGGGGGTCATAGCCTCATTCTTATTGGATCCATAAAATACAAGTAATTGGATCTTCCTTCAGGTTGGATCTTGTAGACTAGGGGGTCATAGCATCCTTCCAGTTGTAGCTGGATAATTCAAGGAGTTGTAGCCTCCTTCAAGTTGGAGCCTATAAATAGGGGGTCAGAGCCTCCTTTTAGTTGGTGCTGGATAATTGGGAATTTGGTGCTTCCTATGAATGTATTCTTGATATATATAAGAAAGCATTGTGTGGTTGTCTCCCATTTTCATTTCCACATAAATTCGGGTGTTTTGTGTATCTTTGGTTGTTTATTATGCATTGATGAATGATATTCTTTATGATGTATTGATATACTTAATGCATAAGTGATAAACTATTGAATGCTACTGATACAGTTGAATTTTATATATATATTGATTGAAAGTGGTATAAAGTGCTCATATTGATTCACCCACCCCCCTCTCAGTACTCCAACAATTGGTATCATATCCAGTCCTTCAAGAAAAAAATTTAACCACTGGAAGGAATATCATGGAGTATGCTAAGAATGGAGTGCCAATGTTTGATGGTTAGAATGGTCATCGTTATGATATGTGGAGAAACGTGATTGAATTATTTCTAGGAGCACAAGGGTATGAATTTTGGTACTCAATTTTAACGAGATACACCAGTTCAAAGAAACCAAAGAATGTATCCAAGAAAGAATTGAAAAAGAACAACAAAATTGCAATGGATTTCATCATGGAAGGATTACCTGATCAGAAAAAAGACAAAGTGAGACAATTTTCATCCTCCAAAGAAATTTTGAATAAGCTACATAATCTATACTTTAAGTAATCCCATCCTATCAAAGATCCATAAAATACTAATTAGAATAAAGAATATGTTGAAGCATAACGAGAAGAAATATACTCTTCATGTTAGACAGATTCAGAAGAATAATATTGTGAATAAGGCATAGTAAATCTTGAAGCAGAATTAATCAGTG
Organism: Picea mariana; assembly: GCA_032191745.1. NCBI lineage: Eukaryota > Viridiplantae > Streptophyta > Pinopsida > Pinales > Pinaceae > Picea > Picea mariana. The sequence continues at coordinate 5,872 of JASDQU010025632.1, read as the reverse complement.
CTTTAGATGATCTGACAAAAGAAAGAAGGAAGAACAAGTCACTCAAAGAAGAATTGAACGAGCTAAATAAGGGTTCCCAAAATCCCAAATCTGAGGAATTCCAACAAATGATTACAAACCTAAAATTCCTTAGAGAATGTAACACACCCACCACGGCATAATAAATTTTCTACCTTTTCTCGAGGGGAAGAATCCCCAAAGTCCTACGAGCGCTTAGAGTAGGCCATCTCCTCCCTTTTTCCACTTCCATGTGATCGTCGGTTATGACCACCGACCAAACAACTAGGCGCCTTTTCGCATTTCGTGACTCAGCGATATAAGTGAGTCGAGTCTTTCGACTCTACAAACCCCGAAATGTCGAACCCCGAAAAGGCTGGTGAGTGACAAGCTCCCCGCTTGGGTCTTGTTCACATGACCTTGTTCCATGACCATGCTCTAAATCGACAAAGCACTTACCGAATTTTCGCGATTCAAGGAATCGTGATGTGATGTTTGTTCCTCTTCCTTTCGAATCCCCGAAACTCCATAATCTCCAAAGTTCCCCTCCAAAGGGAGATCAATGGMTATAAGCCTCCCCTAATCCGATGKTCCTGGATGTATCGAGATTTTGGAAATAGGGAGTTCAAAATGCAAGAGAGTCAAGTATTTCGACTCTTCAAACCCCGAAACCTGATACTCGAGTTCTTGTATGAGATCCAATGGCTCTCGACGTTTTGGATCCAACGGTTYGGATCTTTTTGGAGTTTCTTGAACCGGGAGTTTACGATGCAACGAATCCAAAACTCTTGTCACTCAAATCCCCGAATCCCGATATGGGGATTCATGTAGGAGATCAACGATCCTTGAGGACTTGGATCCAACGGTCCACGGGATTTCAGATCTTTCCTGAACTCTGACCGCTCACCACACGTCTCATCCGATGGACGATCTAGATCCTTTCGGGACTCCTCCTTTCTTCCACAGAGCGCATCGAGGTTTAGGGTACCAAGATTTCGCGACTTGCAAAGACAAGGGTTCTTGCCCTTTGGTTTCCCGGGTGCTGAAACATTGAAATGTCGACCGACAGCCACGTGTCCCTCTAATGTACGGCTGTGACCTTTAACCATGATCAACTGTTATGATCTTTTTAGGAAAATCAACGGTCATGTTCAAATCTTGGCTTTCTCAAACTTATTCACACTCAAAACTACTTCGGGGTTTCGGTTAACGGGATTTCACGACTCGCGATGACCAAGGCTCTTTCCCTTTGATTCCCCGAGTGTCGAAATGTCAAAATGCTTACTCACTTCCATGTGCCCTTATAAAAGGATGGTCTAGATACTCCCACAGACCTTGGGGATCTACGGTCCTGATTTCTTCGCTACTCACGAAGATAAAAGAAAAGGGTTGAGGCATTTAATGCCCTTATTTCTTCCTCCAATCTAATGGTCACGAATGACCTTAGACCTTTCGACAGGATCTCATCCATTAATCGATACTTATATACACTTTAAACTCTTTCAGGGTTTCGGTTGTCAGGATTTCATGACT